>JAVLVB010001001.1:5397904-5410248 GCA_032876305.1 Orestias chungarensis
AGCTTTCCTGTCTGCAGCAGAGCAGCTTCCATGCCACACGTTGATGCTGGAGCACAAGACGCTCTCCACCACACATCTGTAGAAGGAAGTGAGAACTGAGCTCCCGAGTCCAGCTCTTCTCAGCCTCCTGAGGAAGTAGAGCCGCTGGTGCGCCTTCCTGACCAGAATGGAAGTGTTGTTGCTCCAGGTGAGGTTGTCGGGGTGAGGTTTGGGTCAGTGAAATCAGCTGAGCTAAAAGTTACAGTTTAAAAGATTGCTGCATATTTTCTATGCTGTCTGCATTGTCCCTACCCCACCTGTTGCTGTGCACGGATTATCAGCAGACAAACAAAGAAGGTAATTTTGGGCTGTTTACAAATATTTTTTTCCCCTCTTTTTGTTCTTTTAAGACATTACGTGAAATTAAAGCGGCTACCACAGAACTTGAATTTAGCAGGAGTTTATTCTATACCTTTTACACTAACTACAAGAAAAAAACACATAAAATTAAATTATAAAGTTAAACCTAATGTATTTTATTCTTATTATTTTTGCAGCAGTAAGAACTGTTTTCGGTTTTCAATAAAATAATTGATGTAACTTTTGCATTGTTTCATAAAAACCATAAAATTGGCCTGCTTTTACCTTTATCTGTCCACACATAGGTTACATTTAAATTTATGCTATCATGGATGAGTGGCATTTAATGCATGTTGACAGGAAATTTGAAGCATTACAGTTAAGTTTGAGCTGCCAAAGCGTTCACCTTACATGTCTAAGCAACAGCTTGACTTTGAATGTTTCAGGATGACTATGATAACAATCAGTAAGTGAAGCTAAAGTTTACAGTTCTTTTTATTACTGTTAGAGGATTGGTTTCAAATTCTCACTCCCCTCTTTAAAAAAAAAATCTAAACAATATATTGTAGCTGACTTGAACAAGTGTCTATATAACTATTTTGTACTTAGTTACTTACTTGACGACAGCAGTATAAACAGTGCGGGATTGCGATCAATACACATCTATGTGCCTGGTGAACACATTCAGAGTTTATTTTCCTTAGCAGGAAACATTGTAGGGAACTTGAAAAATAGATTTTTTTTTTGCGTCACATTATTTCTTATAACAGCTTGGTTTGTGAATATACTAGATCCAATCTGGCTATTCCCATCTGACTTGGTACCTTGATTCTGTTAACAAACCAGCTCTTTAAGGTAAATTAACACGCAGCCTTAAAATACAAATAAAACCTTCCAAAGGAGAAAGAATATGATAAAAAAATATGCAAATTAAAAAACAAAGTTGAGCAGATTTAATTGTAGGAAAAAGGAAAACAACTCTGATTGGTAGAGAAACGTATAGATGAAGGGATGTTTTTTAACTAGTAGATTTACAAAGAGTAAAACAAGTGGAAAATTTGTTTTGCAGGTAATAAACTAGTGGGTTTCGGTGATTTAGCTGGAAATGCTTGAATAGCAACTTAAATGTTTGACTGGTGAACGTTTAAAAAAAGCATTTAAAATGCTTGGTTTTTGGTTTCTTTTTGCTAAGCTGTAAAAGAAATTGATAACAATATAAATCAAACATACATCAAAAACATACATTTTTTCCAAAATATATTTTTTCTCCATTTATTATTATAAAGTTAAATTCTTAAGCAATTTTGGTCCAGATTTGTTCTTCTTTGACCAAAATGTTAAATCAGATAATCAGCCATCAAAGCCAGAGTAGTCTTTACAAGCATGCAGATCCTCAGCTTATAAAATAAGAGGGCTGACCACCTTGTTTTCTTTTTTTTGTCGTTGCAGTTTTCTACTTGGATTTCCGGGGCCACGGCTGTGGAGGAGAAGCGGAAGATGGAGACAGGGCTGGGATCAGGCAAGCAGAAAGAAATGAACATCAGGTACACAATCAGGACCCCTCCCTCTTCCGCCTCTTACAAAACCTCCCTGATAATGAGCAAAACTTTCATGTGGCAGCAAACACTCCCCCTACTTTGTGGGGGTTTGAAGTGCCAAACACCAGATATTGTTGTTTACCCTCACTTCTTCTTTCATAGTCAAAGAAAAGCCATCTGATAGCAAGAGGTCAACTTGTGTTCCCTTGAAATCAATTTATTCCCAGTCCCGATTCCTGTCCCTCCTCCTGCTGTGGGAGAATAAGAGCTGTTGAAGGATGAGGAGGTAAGTAAACATCCCACAATATTTGGTAGTGCACAGATTATTAAGGGTCTCCTCGTCAACTTGCTTTATAATTTACAGCGCTTTCTTCCGCCATTTGGACTGTGGAGCTGAATTGAGTTCTGGGTGCTATCATGGAGACTCATGCACCTTCAGGGGACTCCTTTAACAGAGTGATGGCTTTAGCGCTTTAGTGTGAACTGTGTGCGATCTGTCCGAGGAAGGAAAGAAAGTCCCCATGGGCTTGTTGTTGTTGCTGTCTGCTTTCTATTTGCATGATATTTCTCTACCCGTTCCCCTTTTTCCAGCCTTATCACTGCTGTGCTGTGAGGAAGGGAGTGTTGGCTGCCGTCTCAGAGGTTGGACCCAAGCTTTATCAGCAGGTAATTCTGCCACTCTCACTAACTCATGTTGAATTATTTAAGTGCAAATTCTAGGAGCCGTGTGTGCAAAAAAAAAAAAGAGAAAAAAAAGGGGGGACTAAGACTTGAGTGTTTTTTACAATAAAATCAGATTTCAATTAATGAAGAAAATGTAATAGATAAATGTACCTTTTAAAAAACATATATAATTTTGCTATTTATAAATATGTATTTTAGTAAAACAAAAAATTGTTCTTTTTTTATTGACAAATGTAGATTTTGGACATTTAGTTTCAGGAACTGAAACATTTTAAAAATAATTAAAGATATGCAGTCTTCAGACCTTATGCAATGGAAAAAAAAAGAAGAAGAAAAAGAAAAAATTCAACCTATTCATTAACATTTCAATATTTTTTAAACATTCAGACATCAATATTTTGTAAAATAGTCCTGGTTTTTAATCACAGTTCCATACACTTAAGTGAAACCTTATCAGAACCTCATTATGCAGGAAAAAGCTGTGCATGCGCTGAAAACACAAATGCAGTTTGATGAAAATCAAAAATCTAAATAAAACATATCATTACAATGATTCAATAATATCAAGTGAGAGATCATTCCCCTTTAACCCTTTCATTACTGTCTGATTGTCAAATCTGACACTAACAAAGCAAATATACCCATCATAACGCCTGCCAAATTTAGGCCACTATTAATAAAAATAATAGTAATAAGATGAAAAATATATTTTATTATGATGTTATTTTCCATAAGTATATGTATCAAAAAAAAAAAAAAAGAGTACATATACTTGTAATTCGATAACAACTTTCTCTGCAGAGACTGTACCTGCAATTGTGTTTTGCACGCTTGTGTGATGAGGATGCTGAATGACGGAGTGGACCGCTTCTCTGGAGGAATGCGAGCGATCGTAGGGACTGGGTGGGAAAACGGGAGGGGGGGGTTGCTTAGGGATGCTCGGGTCGGTTTGAAAGGGAGGCAGATCTATCCTCAATCTGGGGCCTTTCGAGATTAATCTGGCACGGATCATCATCACCTTGTTGACTTTTCTCCCAACGAAATATAATAATAATAATAATAATAATAATAATAGTAATAAACTGATTAGTTTGGACCTTAATAAAAGGGACAGCTAGAGTGAATTGAATTTTATATCCTAATTTAAGGCGCTCAACCTCAAGCTTAATTTGTCATTTATAATAATGCTCAAAGGCGCTTCTCTTACTTCTTTTTTTTATTATTCTTTTTTTGTAAAATATAATTATCTACAACAGGAGAAAGTGCCAGGACAAGCCACTTAAAAACCTGCAGTTTTCACGCAACAGGTCCCACCGATAGCTGTAATTGCTTAGTTGAATATTGGACAACCTCATTTCCAGTTGTCGACTCGCTGCCCTTGGGAAGGTCTTTTGAAGTGAACGTAGAAATGGGAGGGAATAGGGTGGGCTAGGGGAAATTCAAGAAAGTAATTAATTTTAACCGAGCACGATTAGAAACACTCCAAACCTCCTCTGTATTTTTATGCATTTGTTAGGTGACGATAAAATAAAAGTTCCAATATCATAAAATGAAAGAGCCATTCTTTACCTTTTCTTCTCAGACGGAGCGCCACCCATGGGGAAGGAAGGAGAAAGGTGCAAAGTACACAGTAAAAAAAAAAATAATAATAATACATAGACAAGATTGGAATGATACGTGTGTATTTTTAATAAAGAAAAGTATCCTGTACAAATGATCCCTTTAAAAGTGCAGGTATTAAAAAAAAAAAAAACTTAAGATAAATTGTTAAATGTCAAAAAAATAATCGTCCTAAAAGAAAAAAAAAGCTCAATGTACAGCCTTAAAAAAAGGAATAAAGGGATAAATATCTCACAGATGGGATTTGTTTAAAAAGACACAGTGCAAATCAAAATGAAAAGCAAAAAAATGGGTTTATTGCTAGTGCGCATGCGTCAGCGCCACTTTCACTACCTGCCACACACACTGGGGTATTTCACATGGGGCAGACTGGAGCTGTCACCCACTCGTGAACAGCTGCGAGTTTAGGCTGGCGGTCTCAGACGACAACACACTCTTTCCTTATTTTTTGTTATTTTTATTTTTGTTGTTGTCATCTTCCACTAAAGGCGCATAACTTCTGGATGGAAATATGACGCTGGAAAGATTTGAGCATTCTTAAGGACAAATTTAAAGAGATTTCACGGGATAATCCACGAGTGGGATGAAGAAGTAAAGTCAATTGTAAGTAATCTATTATTTTTTTTAAATTATAGCTAAAGCCGATTGTTTTGCTTGTTTTCCAGCCAGTTTGGTGAGTCTTTTTTAAAACTTTGTTCCATTATATATATTTATTATAGAGAGAGTTTTGCGACAGAATGTCTAAACCCATGGATCACGTCAAACGTCCGATGAACGCGTTCATGGTATGGTCCAGAGCTCAGCGCAGGAAGATGGCCCAGGAGAACCCCAAGATGCACAACTCCGAAATCAGCAAGCGGCTGGGCGCCGAGTGGAAACTCCTCACCGAGTCCGAGAAGAGGCCGTTCATCGACGAGGCCAAGCGGCTCCGGGCGATGCACATGAAGGAGCACCCCGACTACAAGTACCGGCCGCGGCGGAAGCCCAAGACGCTGCTGAAGAAGGACAAGTTCTCGTTCCCGATGCCCTACAATCTCGGGGAGCACGACGCGCTCAAAGTGGGCGCGCTCTCCGCAGCCGGGCTGCCGGACTCCATGATCGGGAACCCGGACAAGGCGGCGGCGGCTGCGGCGGCCGCGGCCGCGCGGGTCTTCTTCAACCCGTCAATGTCCGCGAACCCCTACTCGTTCTTCGACCTGGGCTCCAAGATGAGCGAGCTGTCCCCGCACTCCTTCACCTACGCCTCCCCGCTGGGCTACCCGCCCGGAGGCGCGTTCGCCGGGAGCGGCGGCGTGGGTGGCGGGACTCACGCCCACACCCACTCGCACCCTTCCCCGGGCAACCCCGGCTACATGATCCCGTGTAACTGTACGGCGTGGCCGTCGGCGGGGCTGCAGCCGCCTTTAGCCTACATCCTTCTGCCCGGGATGGGGAAACCTCAGCTGGAGCCTTACCCGGCGTACGCTGCTGCGTTATGATAGGAGATGAGACTCTTCAGCAAGATTTATTTTTTATCTTTTATTTTTATTTTTATTATTATTATGCATGCAAAAACAAACAAACAAACAAACAAACTTGTACATGTGATGAAGTACTCGTTCTCTCAGTTATCACGTGTGTACGCACAATGATCGACGCCTGAGGTAAAGTTAACATAGAGAACTCTCTTAATCTATTTAAGGAAAAAGGAGCGCAGATTTGAGCATCTTCCTTTTTCTTTTTTCATTTTTTTTTTGCACCTGCAGGACTCACCTGTTGGAATCATTGGCCAATGAAACTCCATCCCTCCTCCTGCTTCTACTCTCATCATGACCACAACTGTTTACTTTCAGACGAGAGGATGGTGGGTGGGTGGGGGGGTCAAGGATAAATGGACTGCCACAACACTGTCAATGTAAATGTGTATAGATCTCAAAATGACCTTTAGTTTATTTGCCATTATAGGCTTTAGTGTTTGAGATATCTCACTAGAAACACGATGTACATATATTTTGATTTTTTTTTTCAAACAGCAACAAAAAAAAAAAATGTTTTATAGATGTCTGTAATATTTATTGTTTTTAGTGGAATCTGATGGTGAGCCGGACAATTACAAGAAAAAAAAAAGGATTAAAAAGGATATTTGCACATGAATCTTACAAGATGTAATTTATTTTGAAACTTTCTTTTACTTTAAATACAAAACAAAAATAAAAAATAAAAGTTTGGAAGCAGTTGGAGGTCTATTTTGATTTCCACCATTTCCACCTCTTGTGTCATGTGCAACCAGATATTTAACGAAAAATAATATCACCCTTTTTTAAATAACTAACTCATATCGCATTTGTATGTTTTGTGTTTTTTTGCTTTAACATGTACATCGAAATATTGTTGAGCAAAAAGGACCACAATAAAACCTATTCGGATTAAGTGGAAGGGAATTACCAGCTGTATAGTTCTTGATCCGATGAACAAGATGGTTATCTTTTCTTTTCCTTTTTGTTTTTTCTTCTACCTCCTCTTGCTGCTGCCTCGTCAGTCCAGTCCAGGTGAAGTGTAAAGTATCCTCCAAAGGCTGCTTTTGTTCAAGCTTTGAATGGCATTACAGGGTGAGGGGGCGGGGGGGTGGATGAGGGGAGGAAATCTAAATCAACCCATTGTTATCAAGAGCCAAAACCTTATTTATCACAATTTTAATCGGAAGATAAAACTTTGCCCTGTTCTAAACTTTCTTTTTCCCATGCAACGAAAAACAAGCGGGGGGAAAAGTTGTGGGAAACAAGTTTGGGGAGAGAAAAAATGTGTGTAAGAAGAAAAACAAAACAGGTTTCATTTAAATAAAATGGTGAATCAAGAGTGTTTGTGTGTGTGTGAGTGTGAAGCAGGTGCGGACTGTCCCCAATCTCTCAGCAACATGTGAAACACCAACCTGAAGCGAGCCTCCTCTTCTAGATTACACCGAGAGATTATTTCATAAGGATCAGAGCGATTATGCAAAACTAATTTGGACAGTCCAGGGATAATTATCTCTGACACGGTTAATTAAACCTTTTCAGCGCCGTGCTCTCCATTGTGACACCTCGATCCCTTCTCTCCACGGAGCTTCCTCCTCCTTGGCCCCCAGAATAATGCGCTCTGAGAGGTTCCGGGTTATTTTAAGGCCTACAAAAAAGAAGGAAAGTGTGCGTAATGTCGGCCTTTTTCCAGAAAGTGTTGATATCATGGATTTTTTAAAGGTATTTTCTTTTGGCCAAATTTCTCTACACCGACTAGAACAATTTGTTGCATAGCCTCAATAATTCGCATCCTTTGTATTTGGATAGATTTAACTGTTAATTAAGAGTGTTAGATTTAACGTTTTTTTTTTTTAATGCAGCTACTTAAGGACATATGTTGAATTCCAAACAGTTTCAGAAGATCCAGGTATTTTCCCTTATGTTACAGTACAAAAAATAAAAATATCTGACAAGGCATAAAATATTAGTGAAATATATATAACTCCCACATTTAAGGTTTATTAGCAATTCTTTACGGTCGGGTTTACAAAGTTTATATCATTAACACTGAAGAATTTTTACCACAGCTAAGATTTACTGACTTTATCTTATTTAAGAAGCTTTTTAAATGTATCACATATTGAGCTTCCCTGCTCCTTTTTTTAATTCATGCTAAAGTTTGGCCTCAGCATTAGCAACTCTGCTAAACTCAGCTTGATCTAAACATAACTTTCTGCTTCCTTCCTTTTTTTTTTCAAGCTTCACTATTTTACTAAACTCAGGTTTCCAGTTAAATTATGATTGAATTTGGATTTTATAATTTTTTTTAGTTTGTTTTACCAAATTAAAACACTTAGAAATCAGTATTTAAAAAAAGAGAAGTGGAATATCTTTGGTTAAAGCCAAAAATAATTATAAGGGTTAAAGTTGAATGGTCTCCAAAACTCTGTTTTACAGTGTAAAAGAAGTTGAGATACAACTTCCGCCAATTTCTTTCACATTTTTTTTTCTTCCTCTTTTTTATTTTATTTTTCTCTTAAGAAAAATAAAGAAGGGGGAAAGAAAGCTGAAAGAAGTTCCTTTTTCTTTTTTTCCCTCCTCAGGCTCCGGGAGCGTTTAGATGGTCGAGGAGGTTTTGTCTGGGAACAAAACCTGGGCCGGGAGGTTTTTTTGTGACAGTGTTGTTTGTTGAAGTGGAGCTCAGCAAAAGCGCCTGCTTTGCCTCATTGTGATGAAAGCAATCAGTGGTATTTGGAAAACTGTTAGCATTGTCCACATCTTCTGTGTCCATTGTGGAGGATTTCTTTTCACAAGGTCCCCCCCAGTTTTTTTTTTTTCACCCGATCCAGCTGGCCGGAGTGAATAGCGGTGCAATGTGTACACGCTTTGTCCCTCAGAGCCCTTCAAGTAGCCCACGTTGAATGGAGTGAGTTGACACTGCATGACAGTGAAACAACATAATAAAAAATACATGAGCGCATGAATGGAGGAAGGCGCATAAATAAATAAAATGGGTGGCCAAAAAACTGGATAAACTGAATGACAAAACGGTGAAAAAAAGAGGTGGAGGTGGGGGGGGCAAAAGATATTTAACACGCTAGATTAGCATTAGAATGAAATCTACAAGCCAGAACAATTGATGAATGGGTTTACCGGCCAAGAAAGAAGTAGACTAAATGCCCTTTGAATAGATAGGCTATGTTTTTTTTAATCTTTCTATTTTTTTATTTTTTGGAGGGGGTGTGGGGGCTGTTTGATGGGAACTGATTGGGAATGGTGAATCGTGAGGATAGAGCTGTGGAAAAGTTGTACAAAAAAAAAAAAAAAAAAGAAAAGAAAAAAGAACTGCAGGAAGATTTTTAAGAGACATAAAATCAGATCCAACTTATATAACAATCAGTTTCTTCTGTATCTGTCTTAATAATAAAATACGTGAATAAATACAAACAAGCCTTGCATTTGTCTTTCCTATATTTTGATACATAAACACAAAATGAAAACGATATTTTAAAGTAAACAAATAGAAGGTGGGAAACAAGTAAGATAAATCCAGCTATAAGTTTGGTAAAATTAAGATTTAACATGAGACTACACTGCTTGGCAGACACAAGGATTGTGTTTAACGATAGAAAATAACCTAGGTGGCACAATTAAGATCCTATATATTAAATATAATTTTTTCCCTCTACACTACACATGTAAATTATCAGTATTATATCACTTTTTTTATTTATTTTTTATTCAGTTTATAAAAAAATGTTTAAAAACAAAAAACAATATTACCTTTCAAAAAGAGATGGTATTAAAAAAACTTTTAACAGTCAATTGTAAAGACATTTAGATGGTGTTATACGGCCTTAGAAGATTATAAATGTTTGCAATTATGTGACAAATAAAAGTGGAATACCTTTTAATACACTGTTGGGATTTAAGAGTACATTTTACAAACCTTACGTAATTTATCACTGTTTAAAATGTTAAACAGGTATTAAACATATGATTCCACTTTAAGAATGGTAGTTGTATGTTTAATAAAAAATAAAAAAGTACACTTTATAACTTCACTTTATGTACTGACAGTCATAATTTAGTTTTTTGCTTCCAATTCAAAGCAACAGCTTCCTCATGTTTTCATAAGCTGCCTGCCTGATGCCCTGATATCATTATATCTCGGTGTTAAACCCTTTATATGCCTGTAAGACATTTGTAGAAGTGAGCTTAGGTAAATTAACATACATATGTATCACCAGTTCAACCACATTGGCCTTACAGGGATGCACAATAGCCTGCTCATCCCTAATTTGCCAGAGGGCCAAGCCCAGGAAGAGGGTGGATTATCACCTGGTTTCAATGGCCCAAGATAAATCATATCCGTATTTTTTTTATTTTTTTGTATTTATCAGACATGAATAGTACATTAATATCATCTTGTTTGAGGATGTTTTCTGAGTTTGTTTGCAGAAGTCTTCTCCCCCGCTCACCTGGCTGTCATTGCTTGTGTGTGTGTAAGTGTGTGTTAAACGCTGGGAGACATATACAGCCATCGCTGGGCTCTCTGCAAGGAACCTCAAAGAGTCTGATCACTGACTCTTCCATCTCATTTTAGGCAAATCAAAGTGTGAAAAGTCTCTCCCGAAGCAATATCTCCATCATCAGGTTGGGTCAAGAATGTTTATGAAGGCTATGTGTCATATTACCTGTAATCTCCAGAGTATGAACTGCTGTATTTCTTACTTTTTCTATGCTCCCAGGAGGGAGAAGGGAAAAAAATGCACAAAATTATCTTGCATTGCACCTTTTCCGCAACACCTCAACATGGCAAATCAAAGCCTCAAAACCATACATGTCGCTGTGCCCAAGGTCACCAGGAGAAATGAGAAATCTCTGTGTACTGTACAGTCCACCCCCATAAACACACCACACAGCCCTCTGAAGTCTGACTCCACTTTAAAGAGAGTCCAAGTTTGTTTAATAGTACATAATGCAATAAGTCGATGCAGCCGCACTGGAGTTCAGAGAGGGACCGCTTGAATTAGGTTGGGGGCCAAGAAGGTGGATGGAGGGGAGGGGCTGCTGAGGTGATTTCTGCAGGTGAGACGGATGTTCTGACACAGTGTCTAACAGAACATCAGGCTTTACACTTTTGAAGTTAATTGGTATAGCAATGATATTTTAATATAATTCCCATTTATCTCTAACAGGTACCTTTTATATAAGGAAGATATTGTTATATCCCGACTGAACCCGATAAATCTTAGGTTAAGGCAATATTTAGAAAGGTTTGTATACAGACATAACATGCATGAATGTAAGATTAATTTTGGACCTTTAGTTAAACATTTAGTATACACACACACACAAAAAAACAAAAACATTATTTTTTTCAACATGTTCAGGTATAGGAAATATTTCTTTAAGATAAAGTGTATTGCATGTTTTACTTTCAGTATGATCAAAATGATTGTAGCTCCCCCCAAAAACCCCCAAAGATTTGTTTAAAGTTCTTTTCAGAGAGATTTGCGGACAAACTACACGTCATTCAACAATCCGTTAACAATGTAATGACATCATGCTGGCCATTTGACCTCTCTTCTTGGCAAACATGACAGAGTTTACATCCATTATTGGGGTTTCCCTGAATAGACACAAATTCAGAGCAATTAACCTGTTTTAAGGGGAGTCAGGGAAATTCCAGATACTAATGCTTTGGTGGCCTGTATTTGATTGTTGTTGTGTTTCAGAACCTACAATCACAAATAAAAAGGTCTATATATATATAAATATATATATATAAATGTCCATATATAAAAATTTGTTTTTTAAGATTAAACCAATAAGGATTTTTAACAGTATGTTCATAACACTTTCTAAATGAATAAATATTGGTAAATACCCAACTCCTTAAAATTGGAAACAAATGTAGGGTGTACTAAATTATGTGGATCAGAGTTTAATGACAAACAGAGAAAAACTATCTTGCTTTTTGACTCTAAAGCTCCCACTGCTGTCTGAAAGATCTAACTGCACATTTGAATCCAGATTTGGTTTTAGAGGAATGCAAGTTATTTACAAAAATCATTAAACCAAACTTTAAAACATAACCAAATTGATAATACTTTATCTGTTTTAGTTGGACATGAGTCATTTTTTTTTTTTGACAAGATTGTAGACATCCAAAAAGCCTTTCATAAAAAAGCCTTAATAAATTAATAGTGACTCAAATCACAAGGTTAATAACCCAAAAGAAGACGAGTGAGTTTATAGTATGTATCCATCACTGAGTAGAAATATAATGTCAGCAAGCAGCCTTAACAAATGTTCCCTAAACAGACATGACATTTTTTGTTCCATTTCCAAATGACCGCTGGCTGAGATTGCTCTCATATTAATTCTCAGGTTTTCAAGAGAGAAAATGCATCTGTGGTACATAGAAATAACGACGTTGAAGAGCCGATGCCCCCGAGGAAGAGTCGCAAAGAATTATATCTTTCTTTAACACAGGACACAGGCGAAAAAAGATAAGTACCTGTCACTTGGCATACTCTCAGCTACATGTGCCTATCAATGAAAGAGATTATTTTCCCTAGTTATTACAACAAAGATCTGTAGGGCTACAAAATTGCACCTTTAATGAGAAGGAATGATTTCCTCCTGCACACTTACAGCGTACTTGGGTGAGTGAGCTGTA
>JAVLVB010001001.1:5410348-5439160 GCA_032876305.1 Orestias chungarensis
GGACCCCCCCCCCCCCTCCCACTTTATTGTGACATTGTGGCAAAGCAGTCAAATTCCACAAGCTTGTTGTAATTAACATATATATATATATATATATATATATATAAAGCTAGGATATAGTGTCACTTCTGCTGCTTAAACGTTGCATAATTTCCTTTCGCAGTGACGTGTACAAAAAAGACTGATCGTTGTAGATTTGTCTCAATCTCAGTCAAGATAGCACTGGTTCATGAATGAACAATATGACATTTTTTCAACTGAAACAGAATAAAATGTTTTAAAAATCTATATGTAATTAAATTTAATCTGAATTGCTGAACAATAAAAATGTAGTAGTTATGTAGATTAATAAAAAAAAAATTAACACTGGCTCTGTAAAGATATCTGCTAATGCCTAAATGTGGTTAAAAAAGTATACAATGTCATATTCAATTGTATCAGTGAATATTTGTAGGTACTGGTAGGTCATATAAGGTCATATATGGCCAATAAACGCCGTATTGAATGGTACCAACACACCAGACAGGTCTGTCTCTTCTCATTTGACCAAAGTCAGTGTCAGTTAGTTCCCATAAACATCAGTTAAAAAGCAAGTTTTTTGCTGGATATTTTCCCATTTCTAATTCCTGTCATTTGAACGTGTGTGTTGAATGGCATGTGTGATTGTCTTTCCCATTTTGGACAGAGGTAAAAGGAAAACAGCCTTTGTTGACACTCACCGATGCTGCTGACACACTAAAAATAATGGATGACTAATTAACAGTTTCTAGACATCAAATGTGAGTCACATAAATGCATAGATTTAGTGTCGGATTCTTCCACATGTATGAAAATTGGTCTGTACCTTTTTTTTTCCTCTCAACTCAAAGCTTTGCAGACACGGTGAAATAACCATAAAGATGCCTTCCTAATAAATATACAAAGAATGCAACTGGATGCACCTTGATGGTCGCATAGCGGTAATTTTGTGTGGGCACCTTATCACATTGAGCAGAAAACATGTCTTTTATATCAAAACATGCCCGGTCCATGAAACATGCCATTAGCTATACTGATGAAGGAGCATGACTTCATCCTCTAATTGGGAGGTGATGCGAAGGAGGTCCTCAAAACGAATCTATTATAAATGGTTCTGGCACGCATCGCATGCAGGGCAGCCTCATACGTCCTGCACGTCTTCAGCCACCACATCACATGGCGATTCGGGGCAAACTGTGTTGTGAACATTTTCCATGTTCTTTGTTACCCTCAGAAAAAAAAAAACGGGTTGCTCTGAAGGTAATGACTTTGAACGCGACATATATAGTTGCTTTGTTTGCTTGTGCGCTGGAAGAAAAGAGATCCGTGAAAGGATGTGAAAGAGGAAAAGCAATCAAAAGCCTGGCCTTCACTCTCACCGCGCTGCCATAAGAAAGACGACATAAGGATGGGAGCTGCTGAAGTACCTGCAGACAGAGAAACTTCCCTGTTTCCATCCTCCTTTTTTTTCAGCTGGAGAAATCCTCCCCACAAATAAAAAAGGGAGTTTTATTCAGCGTCCTTATTTTAAACTAATAAATAAATAACTGCATGACATATGTTGACACATCTGCTGAAAAGTAAGAACTTTTCGCCCGCTTATTCACGTACGCCGAACTTGTTTGCCAAAAATAAATAAATAAATAAAATGGGTCAAGTAGAACAGTGCTCTTTGACAGTCCTTTTCAGATTTGAATCAAACCTTGCTGTTGCACCATGTATTTTTTTTCTTCTCCAAATATAAACTCATACAGCAGATACAAATGAACTTTAGTGTCTTTAAAGCCAACCTCTGCTCTTTGATACTGGCAGACAGGTGTAAAAATATACAGAGCTAACGCGCGGCGATAATAAGAGATTTGTGTATGTAGACATGCCGAGCTGATGCCTGCTGCTTGTCAGGGTGGTTTTCCTGTTGCGTCATTCACCGTGACAACCATGCACTGGAGCCAAATGTTGCAGAGAGGCTCTGCTCTTTTGACTCCACGTGCGCCGTGATTTTCTTGTTAAGCAAATAGATGTCTGAGCACTGCGGATTGTTGGATGTCGGTGTGCAAGAAAAGTGAGTAAACAAGTTGGAATATTGCCCCCCTCCTTAATTTGATACACAATGCATCCTGACAGCCAAGTCAGTTAAAGATCCAGTGTCATGTGTCAGGTACTTTCTGTTCAAATAGAAAAGTCAGTTTGGCTGCATATAGTTGACAAAACTATATCTTCACTCGGGACAGGAAATTGTGAGGTTTTTGTTGTTCCTACCTTTTCATATCCCTCCAATCTTTCCATATTGTCTCCTTACAGCCGCAAACAGATATACTTTAATGTAATTTCATGTGAAAGACCAACACTATGCATAATTTTGAAGCAGAAACCAAAGGATACATAATTTCAGAAAAATTTGACATACAAATTTGTGTCCAGCTCATTTTAATTTGTTACCACTCTATAAAATCCAACTCAGATAACTAGGTTCGAGAAAGCCTATTATTAGTAAATAGAGTTCATATTTGCATGATTTAATTTCTCTATAGAAAACACAGTTTTGTGAAGGCATCAAAGGTTTTTTGGAAAACAATAGCAAACAAACAACGTCTTAAGGGCCAGGGAACACAGCACACAAGTTGGAAAGATGTTTAAAGCAGTGTAAGGTCAAAAAAAAAATTCCAAGGTTTGAATCTTCTCACAGAGTTCAGATTTACCAATCGACTGACAGTGGAAAGGTTGAAACCACAGACCTATTAAGACATATTCCTTTACTTAAATTGACAAGCTGGGAGTAAAGAAGATTAATCAGAGAAACAACTCAGAGGCCAGCAGTGACTCTGGAGGAGCTGCAAGGATAGCTTACATGCTTACAGCTTACATTGATGTACTAGCTAAGGCCCAGACAGGGGTTTGTGAAACACAGGGATATGAGATGTAAGTTGGTAGAGAATGTAATATAACACAAACCTAGTCCAATTTCAACTCATAGTTGACCATCAGGCATAAAAAATAAAATAAAAACATTCCAGAGGTCTAAAGGAAAAATGCTTGTTGAACTTGATTAATCACAGGTATGTAGGTGTAGTCCTGAAATAAACCCTTATAGAAGCTTCAAAATATTTAAGATTTTGGTGAAGTTTGAATCTGAAGAACCCCCTTAAACAAACAGCCAATGGTTTATATCAAAGCATATATGCATGTTTAACTGAGAATCTGAGACAAGGTGTGCCTATTGAGTTTTCTAACATCCAGTACTGTCTAAGCTTGAGATATAGTATTCTGTAGAGTAATGGCTAAACACTTCAGGAATACCTCAAAAGATCTACAGTTCTAGTTCCAGTAAAATATGTCTGTGTTCACTTTTCATTTATTTATTCACAAAGAATTTTGAAACTATATACACGTCACAGTTATGCACCACTTTAAGTTACTATATCACATAAAACCTTCATAAAAACATGTAGGTTCACAGTGTGTTATGTACAAATACCTAACAAACTTCAAGATTGTACAAATTTCTTCAAGGCACCATATTCTGACCTCATCTGACCTTTTTTCTTCTTCTGTACAATCAGTGCAGTCCGTGATAATGAAATACCAAGAGTGAATGTAGAGTTTGTAATGTCGCAGCGATTACAGAGGTAACACGAGGACTTGGAAACATTAGTAGAACAGGGTTTATTGTGTCTGCTAAATTGCTGGACTGCTTCAGGGCTGACATTTAAAACATAACATCACCAAACAAAAAACACATTAGAAGAGAAAAGCTGATCAGGGCGCTTTAGGCAAAACCTGAAATTCAGGTTTTTGGCGAAGGCGACTGACCCAAATTTCCTGCCCCTTCTCCTCCCTAACATGCTTCTGCGAGCTTGGGCCCCGGGGTTGATGTATCCCTTACACTGGGACTGCCAGAGCATTTACATAGCATGGTTAATGAGAGATCAACAACAGAAGAGTGCTTCGAATTCAAAGCTTTCTTTAAGAAAAAAAAAAAATATATATATATATATTTTATAATGAGTAAGCAATTGATCCATACTCAAACAAGCCAGTTTGCTGAGTTAATACCAAAGGCAGATTAGAGCCGGTGCCAAAAGTGCCCCGGCGTGCAACGCCTTTTGCTTAGAGCGTCCCAAAAGTTGTCATCACATTAGCACATGGTCAAGGACTACATCCTGGCACTCTCATAATCTGCTTTGCTGCACAATTAGCCTTCTATAATAAGGCAGCTGTCTGTAAGGCAGCAAGGAATTTTAGACAGGACAGATGGATCCCTTACTGCTACTGGAATACAGCCTCAAAGGTTATTCTGTTTTCAGCTCATCACTGGTTCTTCCTGTGTATTTGTGACAACATGGAGGGTTGCTCTTCGTTATTGTGCCAAACTTCTATTGCACTTTGATGAAGCCAGACAAAAGCAGGATGAGGGGATTCAGAGGAGGGAATGGAAGGCGGCTGATGAGCCCCTTTGCAGGACTAGATCCTGCAAAGGGGTGAAACAGCAACTTTTTCTGAATAACATAATAGATAATTTCACTGCAACAATGGCCCAGAAACTACGGCCAAGAGAATAAAATGGCAGGAAGGGGATGAATTGGGGAAGGGGTTTGAAAAGAATAAGAAGAATTCAGTGCTGCTTCTTGCGAGGAAAAAGAAAAAAAAAAAACATTGATGACACCCGGTTCCATTCTTCCGCTTTCCCCTTTTTCTGCTCCTCGCCTCGCAGCACGGCGGGCTAAGCTGGGAGCTGTAATGTCATTAAATTGCAAATGCTTTTTTTTTTCATTTCCGACACACACTGTTTACTTATCTGGCAAAAACATATGTTGGAAGGAATCCGTTAAATTCTGCCCATTGCCTTAGGTGAAAGTGCAATAGAAACGGGCCCACTGAGCTCCTTCTGTCGTCTCCTTTTAGCACTTTGCCTTATCTACAAGGCTGCTTAGCAGCAAACTGGCGAGTTCAATGAAAAATGAAGATACAGCGCAAGATTAGGGGGAAAGAACAGTGACGGGGGAGAAATGCTCGGAGAGAGGGTCATCCCATTGCAAATGATTTCACTCCTCTCCATCTGCATAAATGACTATTTTTAAGGCATCTCCAAGCGTCTGTATATTTTTCTCACTCTGCCACACATTTAATTTCACGCCCCGTGTTCTGAATATGCTTAAATGCATATCTCTGATGCACCTTTAAGCCAGAGGAAAGAGGGTGGGGGAGGGTGGGAAAGGGTATTGGGGAGGGCACGAAAGCAAAATTAAAGATAAAATGGTGTGATTTGCACTACAAGTCTATTACTTTATAGTATTTACATTTAGTTTACCTCTGCAATTCCAAGATTTTCTTCTACCAACCACCTATCAGTATTGGGCTTGTATAAATATGTATAAATCTTTGTTGAGGGCAAAAAAAAAAAAAAAAAGAATTCCTTGCGCTGCACTGGAAAGTTTGAAGGGTGCACTTTCTTGCTTCAACTTCTACTGCGCCCATAAGACTTTCAGACAATCTATTTGTTGGATTTTTATTTGCCTTCTTGCCTCATAAAAAGCAAAAGATTTCAAGCACTTTGGTTGGACAAGTAGGAAAAAGGATCCCAGGTCAAGAGTTGGCCTAACCTTCCGAGGACAGGGCTTCTAAACAGAGAGAGTAGCAAGTGAACAATTAGGACTTCTTGTGAAACATTAAAATTGCCATAAAGTATAAAAAAAAGTCACACTACCTGTGTGCAGTTGCTGTGTTGTTTTGTGGTGGCAAAGAAAGTTGGAGCTGTGAATGAAAAAGCCCGCCCCTGGCAACACAGAGAAAACGAAGACTGTGGATTGGCTTGAGAATGAAAGGGAAGTGGAGGGAGAGAGAGAGAGAGAGAGGGAGATAGAGAGAAGAAGAGAGAGAGAGAAACAGAAGCTATTCAGAGCACGATTCCTTTCCTTCATTGTCTGCCCGCTTGGATTTGAATATGCGCACTTAAAGAAGACAAGAAAAAATGCTTCAGCCTCTTGCTTTGTTGGCCTTCTCTCTCCTCTTTTCTATTTGCAATTAAATGCATTTCAAATGGAACAACTGTACAGAAAGCATTTCTGATAAGAATGAATCCCAATGCCTTTAACCTTCTTTGTACTGGCTTTGCAATTTCCAAGCACTAACATAATGAGAGCTGCACAATCAAAACATATCTCTGTATAGAGAAAGCCAGACAACAAGTGCTGTATGTAGTGCCTCATTGAACATAAAATTGCGTTTAAAGGAATATTTTTTCTATGCTTCTTCATGCTTAAGCAAACCTTAGTGTCTCTGTTTTGTTTCCTTGACAGAGACCCTTGTGTCTCAAGCAACATAACATAACGAGTCCGACGCATGGGGATGAGATCAGTCAATTAGAATTAATGTAATCTGGTCATTTACAGCTAAAAACCCCTCCGTGTGTCATTGTTGTTCACTTTGTGTGCAAAGCATCTACTACAAAAAAATGAAAACCTTTCTCCAGACAGGGAATTTTTATTTTTATTTTTTATTTTTTTTTGAGGATTTTTGAATGCTGTAAATAACTCCAAACCCTCTTTTACGAGGTTTACCCCTGCAGCACTTTGTAACTTATCAGGGCTGCCTTGTGCCTCCTCTAATGCTTGCATTATGCTCAAATGTAAATCGGTAAGCTGCCAGAGCGGTGGGCGGGAATCGCTGAAGAAAGAATCACTGAAGGGGTCTAGCTAGAGTTCTGGTTGGGGCACAAAGAAATAAACTGTTTAGTTTTTTTGTGTGTGTTTCTGAAGACTTCTGAACAAAAATGTATCACAATGCTCAGTTGAAGTGGCAAATAATTAGAAAGAAGCAAAGATATTTCCCTAAATAAGTAATATGAGACACTGTTGCCCTTAGCATATTATATCTGGCAAAGTTTTGCCAGTTGAATATATTCATTTCTTTAAATGCCAACACTGTTAATAAGAGAAAACCTCTAATATATTCTAAGTGAATGATGCCCAGGGGTCTGTTTTGTAGTTTTTAATTTCCATCTCTAATAGTACAAGAGACTGATTAGTAATTAGGACAGAACCATTTTAACGGATGTAATGAGCATTATAGGTTTCCCGTATGCTCTGATGAAAATGGATAGCATCTCCATCAATTTGAATGCATGTTGACCTTAAATGGCAATTATTCCACAACACTCTCCTTCATGCTACTTGTCACCCAATTGGCTTTAGAGTGTAATGAGAATATCACAGGGATCTTCCAAATAATGGACCTAAAGCATACTTTGCCGCATAACTATTAATCTTGTTTTACAGTGAATAATTCTGAAGTGGGTTTATACGTGCAAAAAACTGGTGCAGAAGGATAAGTGGCTCCCCGATATTAATTTTGTGATGGATAGGAGTCTTAAAGAGGATTAAAACTCTATACAGGCGGCTCATTTCACAAGGCTGCATTGCACCTAGCCTACTGTCAATATGCTGTCAGTCACTCCCTAGCATGCTTGAGATTTGAAATGGTGACAGTTAAAGTACAAAGATGTCCAATCCTAGACTATTTCATGGCTAATTTGGTGGAGGAAATGCAGACTGTGCAAGCCAGTCATTCCAGTCAGGAAAAGGCAAGCAGACATACTGTAGCAACACTGCCCTCCTCCTATGGTAAATAAGCACTGCACACAACAATCTCTCAGTCACACGCATACCATACATGTGTTGCTCATTATAAAGAAGACATACATTTGTAATGCATAATTTATGAAACTTAACTTTATTATAAATTATTTATTAATTGGCAGATGAACCATACACCCACTGACAGTTTATGTATTTTTATTATAATTGCCATGATGGTTTCAGAATTGTGTGCAAACAAATTAATTTAAGTCTACAGCTGCTGTAAAGATTTCAGTGTTTCTCCTAAATCTTTGAAAGTTCTGTATTTCCTCTGTTCATTTATTCACTTCCTAAATCCTCAACTTTTACCTGTTCTCCTAGTAAGTTATATACAGATTTTAATATCTGTTAATTTTAGGGAATATTTATACTTCTGCTCCACTTCTGTATCATATCCCATGATGAAAATAGTGCTTAACCTGTCTCTATTTCATGTAAAATATGTAGTCATCTCTTTTATTTTGATCACAAAAAATGGGCCACCATCCCTCTGTACCATCCCTGAAACACTGCATGACTGCAGTCATCTGAGTATTTTAGACAATAAGACTCTTTATGAGTCTGATGTTTGAACAATCTACCCCCAGAAACTGGTTATAGTCCCCTCATGCTATGGAGATGCCATTCTGTACCCTAAAAGGATAGGTAAGTCAGAGTCCACAAAGTGACGAATACAGTTATGTACCCTAAAAAGATAGAAATTAAACTGTAATTGGTGTCCTAAGGTGTAGCTGTATTGAGTCACTTACAGCCTCTAACAGGTTTTACATAAGTCAGTCATGCAGCTTCATCTTACAGTAGGACACTAGTTACATTTTCATGCCTTATCTTGCTTTAAATCAAACAATATTGCTGTGTTATACTGCTCAAAATTGAAAAGTATATCTAACTAAACAACTGTGATAAGGGTTGAAAGTGGTTGTAAACCAATGTTTTCTAGCAAGTTCTCTAATACACAACTCTTTTCAAAGAGAGAGAGCATACGTTTGACTTAGGAAACATTATGGACATGTACCTCAAATCGATGGTGATAAAATACATAAATTCACATCACAGCCAATTTAATACTAAAGTTATTTTTCCGATTTAGACCCCATGGCATACAGTTCAGTTTGCTCACTACAATAAGTCAGCACATCAATAAAATGACTACAAGTAAAGAGTAATATACTAAAGGAAAAGGTCCTGATAGCAGTTTTATGAAACCTGTGGTCTGTTTCCAAATTATATAAAACACATTTGAAAGCCCTGAGTAGAAGACAGGACTAAACAACAACAAGATTTGTATTTAGTTTCTGTGGTGCTGGGTAACATTTGTTGTGGGCTGATTTAAAAGACTGTTATGAATATACATAAGAAACCAATGAAAGCCCAGCAGCACTTGCTGAATAGCCCTTCAAGTTCCATATCGTTAATGAAACGACCAGCCAAAAACATTGAAATTAGCACCTTCAATTTGGACACAGAGCACTGTGTAACTCAAGTGCCCTCAATTAAAAATGTGAAAAGCCTGAAATATCAAGAGGAGACATGTTGCTGCAAAACATGTCCAGAGTGGTTTACACGTTAAGTGAAACACTCACTTGTCAAAGAAAATGGAAAAATTTCTCTGCATGATGTGGCCCACTATCTACAGGTTTCTTTAAAAGACTGAATGGATTTAATAAAGGATGTATTCAACACTCAATAAGTACTTATTGAGAGCTTGGTGGATTAAAATGCACAGCCCAACGATGAAGCAGAGATAGCCGAATAACTAAAACTCTGTGTCAAAGGATCAATTACAATAGATTAAAACGGATGGATCTTTTTTTTTATATGCAAAAACGTTCTTCATTTTTTATTTTTTATTTTTTCCTTCTTTACATTTGTCAAAGAAGCATATTGGAAGAAAATCCTGCTGTGTGGGGATGAATGTTGAAATTCTTATAAAGGCTCTTAGCAGCAACATATTTGCATCTCACAGCAATGCCCTGTGTGCCCTTATGTTCATTTATTATTTCCTGATAGCTCTCTGGCACCATCCTGTGTTTCATCGGGAATAATGGATTCCAGGTTAATTCTGCTAATGCTATTTTTAATTTGGTAAGAACAACCATGTTTGGGGAAATGCAACACAGCTGCAATGATATTGTTGATTTTAAAGTGACAATGTTCAGTCTGAAGTAAAGTCTGTTGGACCCATGACTTTGTATTTTTGGAGCACAAGTTCAGTTTTTCTTTTTTGCTTATTTTTAAAAACAGAACACATATAATAACCTACTCATTTTAAATTGAGCTTTGTCTAGATGAAAGTAGGCAGGTTGTATACAATGATGTCTTCAACTCCGCGACCCCACAGTGCTGTTCCACACAAACCTCCAGGATGTGGAGCCAAAAACAAAAAAAAAGAAGTTTAAAAGGTGTCTGCCACATGGACTGAAAACTGGGAACTGCCACCTTAGCACACCCATGTACCATCCAGCAAAGTTGGAGTCCCTGAAGTGCTCCCTTAGAAACCTAGGGAACTATCATATCTCTACCATATGATATGGTGAAATGGTAAGATGACATGTACTTGTATAGGACTTTATCAAGTCCAGAGGACTTTACACTACATTCATTCATTCAGCCATTCACACAGTGGTGATGGTAAACTACTGTAAGGCAACCACAGCTTCCAGCGGGCCCTCTGACCACCACCAGTAGGCAAAGCGGGTGAAGTGTCATGCCCAAAGACACAAAACACAGAACAGACTAAGCTGGCAACCCAAAAGTTACAAGAAAAACTACCACCTACCACAGCCATCTTTGCCTCAACGATAGAACTTGGTTAATTTAGTTTTTTTGTTAACATTACTAGTTACCTTCTCGTTAATTGCCATACACACTTGTTAGTAACACTAAGTACAAATGTTGACCAAAATGCTGTCCGATTCATATCATAAGACTGCAAAGAAACATTTATAAATAATGCAGCTAAGAAAAATGTCTAATAATGTTCTGTGATTAAATTCCTTTAAAAAAGTTGAAATTGACACTACGACCCCTTAAATGCTAAATGAAAAGGGAAAATGTTGTGAACAGGGAAAAGAGTACGAATAAATGTATGACAAAATTTGATAAATGAACCCAAAAGTAGAAACAGACAGATGAGCCTAACAATTATTTATAATAAATATTTAACCAGAGTAAATAATGAAATACCTAGAAATATTCTTTACATAAGAAGATCCTTAATTGTCTTCACAACTATCCCATGACTGGCCTCTTCCAGGAATTCAGGAGTTTGAGGATAAAAGCTAGCAAAAAAAATCTGAATGTACCCCAAGGCTAATAAGAAATAGATATTATCAGTGAGTTACAGAGATTTCACTTGAAACAATTATGTGATTGTTATGTAATGTTTGTATTACTCTCTCTATTAATATCCAAAATATATTAATTTAGCTTAATCATAATAATCTAATTTATTTAGTTCACAAGCTAATTGTTTAGAAACAAAGATCCTGTCACACTTTCTGTTTATAATATATTCTGTTAATATTCTGTTAACAGATCATTTTAAAGCCATAGATAATTTACAACATCATCAACTAGTAAAAAGAGCATGGCACAACTGTGAACATACCTAGACCTGATCATGCAAATAGGCAACCAGGCTGTTGGTGAACTCTGAAGCTATAAAGACCTAGAATCGTTGAGTTTCAGTAGAATAGCCCAGTCAAAGTCCAAATAAAAAAAATTATTTTCACATTTGCTCACAGTGCTGTTCCACACAAACCTTCAGGATCTGGAGCCAAAAACCCCCCAAAAAGTTTAAAAGGTGTCTGCCACATGGATTGAAAACTGGGAACTGCCACCTTAGCACACCCATGTACCATCCAGCAAAGTTGGAGTCCCTGAAGTGCTCCCTTAGAAACCTAGGGAACTATCAGATCTCTACCATATGATATGGTAAAATGGTAAGATGACATGTACTTGTATAGGAATTTATCAAGTCCAGAGGACTTTATACTACATTCATTCATTCACCCATTCACACAGTGGTGATGGTAAACTACTGTAAGGAAACCACAGCTTCCAGCGGGCCCTCTGACCACCACCAGTAGGCAAAGCGGGTGAAGTGTCATGCCCAGAGACACAAAGAACAGAACAGACTAAGCTGGCAATCCAAAAGTTACAAGAAAAACTACCACCTACCCCAGCCATCTTTGCCTCAACGATAGAACTTGGTTAATTAAGTTTTTTTGTTAACATTACTAGTTACCTTCTCATCAATTGCCATACACACTTGGTAGTAACACTAGGTAATTGTTTAGAAACAAAGATCCATTCAGACTTTCAGTTTATAATATATTCTGTTAATATTCTGTTTACAGATCATTTTAAAGCCATAGATACTTTACAACATCATCAACTAGTAAAAAGAGCATGGCGCAACTGTGAACATACCTACCCTGATCATGCAAATAGGCAACCAGGCTCTTGGTGAACTCTGAAGCTATAAAGACCTAGAATCGTTGAGTTTCAGTAGAATAGCCCAGTCAAAGTCCAAATAAAAAAAAGTATTTTCATTGCTCACATCCCATTCGAATGAGCTGCAGTTAATTTGCAAAGAAATATAAGCAAAAAATTGGGTATCAAGAAGTTCAAAGGTTGTACCCCTAAATACATGCGGCTCCACATTCGGTAGGTGATACTATAAATTCTTGACTTAAATGGGAGATTAATGAAAATGCATGCCACACAATCAAATTTTTATATTCAAAAAATCATTAAACATCATTGTTTCTTTTTACACATATTAAGCAGTCCATGTTCCTCTATCGAAAAATTTACTTATCTTAGAAAATGTCCAAAATGGATGCTTTAATAATTTTGCTACAGTAGATACTGTAAGAAGTAAATTATTTGTTTTGAAATAGAATTTTCTTAAGAGCCTGTTGTTAAATGCTGCATTCCTGACCCAAATGGTATTGGTGGGAAACTGGGCATCTGACCTGCTATCCTATAGGTTGTCATGTGCTTAGAGGCTGACTCCCAGCACAAAGCCCTCATCTCAACCATTTTTTTTTGCCATTTTTTTGCATTGACTTGAGTTTTCTGAATTTAATTCTATCTCACCCTGAGAGTGCTTAATTCTAATGCTTTCACAGTAATGAATAAGTCTAGAAAACAATATGTAAATAAGAACAAGGTAGTTTAAGAAAGTCTTAAACTAACTTATTAAGAAATTCTTAAATGACCACTTTTAAAAATAAAACAGGCAATGAGTGAAGAACAAGTGAGAATAATCAGCTAAAAACATATAACCAATTTCTAAATAAAATTTAGGCTTCTTGTCACAATTTCAAACATCCTCAGAAAGCACCCTAATCTAAAAGAAGAGTCTTTTTTCTGTAATTCTTGGTGTCTCAGCCACCAAAAACAACCAAACATTTCATTGTCTTCTACTGCTACATAGTAGTTGTTCAACATAATAGGCCCTTCAGAAAGTTTCTTGGTATTATTCCAGAAGTTGCTACAACTCACAGCCTGGCAGTCAGGTGATCATCACAAGACCAATGTCTTAATCCTCCCCAGCTCTACAAAAGCAAGAATGCACAGTAGAGGCTCTCTTAATCTGCATGCAACCACCTGCAGCACAGCATTTAAGTGCTATTCCCACAGATGTTAACTTTATCACTGTGCCTAATTTGAAGATACACAACAGCAGACCGTGGCTGAGTGAGATTCCACACTCCCTGGGGAGGCAAACAAATCGACACTTGATCTGGAAACTGATTTTTCACTACTTGCTGGAAGAAACAAACAGGTGGAAGATGAGGATTGTGCTAGTGTTCTGCACTCTGTCTTTGCTGCTCTGTGTAAACCTCACAGAAGCTCAGTTTCCTCGAGCTTGCTGCACAGTTGATGGTATCCAGTCCAAGCAGTGCTGCCCCGCTCTGGGACCAGATCCTGCTAATATTTGTGGCTCTTTCTCTGGGAGAGGCAACTGCAGCACTGTACGAGTTGATTCCAAACCCTGGGGAGGACCGTACAGACTCAGGAATGTGGATGACAGAGAGAGATGGCCCACCAAGTTCTTCAATCAGACTTGCCGATGCAACGGTGAGTAAAAGAAATCTGTGTAAACCATCACAAACTTTAAATGACCGTTGTTTTTCCGTGCTGTAGGCAACTTTGCTGGATATAATTGTGGTCAGTGTAAGTTTGGTTGGACTGGGCCAAACTGCGATCAGAGAAAAGCTCCCGTGGTGAGGAAAAACATCCACTCCCTTACCAGCGAGGAACTGCAGGAGTTCCTGGATGTTCTGGATCTGGCCAAGAACACAATCCATCCAGATTACATGATTGCCACACAACACTGGCTCGGCTTGCTGGGACCAAACGGGACTGAACCGCAGTTTTCCAACATTTCCATCTATGACTTCTTCGTGTGGCAGCATTACTACTCAGTCAGAGACACCCTTTTAGGTAAATCAACATTTATATGTACATTTTAATGCATTGGGAGACCAAGTTAAAGGTTATTGTAATGAGAATAAGGCACAAATGTATGCATGTGTACATGTGAGTAGAGTGCAACCACATTTCACTAATAATACTAATACTACAACAATTGCTTCAATGAATTTAAAAAACAAAAATGACCGACAGTATGGATTTTAAAATATTAGCAGTACTGTTTAAAATTGAAATTTAAACAGAAAAAATAATTCACTGCTGCTGTTATTACAACCAGCCTCATTCTTAATAGTTAGAAGTCTCATTTTATCTATAAATATCCATGAGAACAATATATTAGGTAGACAACTTTAGTACAGTCATAAAGATTGTTATTTTAGTTTTACTTAATTTCTGGAATATCCACTTGTTAACACTAAGAGGTGATTTATAGGAAATTCATCTGTTTAAACCCAGGCTCATCTTTAAATAAGTATTTGCAGAATAATCAACAATATCTTTCTGTTTTATATTACAAGTAGGTTTGAACTGAATTTAAATGCAATAGTTTAGGCTGAATTTTATTATTTACAACTGGATTTCTATTTGATCTGATTTTTCTATATAAATTTTAAATAACCCTAATTTTGAATTTTTATGGTATAATCAATTTTCTGCAGGACCAGGCCGACCCTTCAAAGCAATAGATTTTTCACACAAAGGTCCAGCATTCATTACCTGGCACAGGTACCACCTTCTGAGCTTTGAAAGAGAGCTCCAGGTAATGTTGTGTGTCTATCTATCTGTCAAAAAAAAAGTAAAACTTATATGTTATGTAAAAAAAAAAAGAAGATAATTTATCTTTATTTCTTTTCTCTGCAGAGACTGACGGGTAATGAGAACTTTGCAATTCCTTACTGGAACTTTGCTACAGGACAGAGTGAATGTGACGTGTGTACAGACTCCCTGCTAGGAGGAAGGAACCCAGAAAACCCTTTTCTCATCAGCAACCAGTCCAGATTCTCCAGATGGGGGATAGTGTGCAACAGGTCAGGATAAGAAAGAATAGAAAAATACTGTGGCATGCAAAAGCTTTTGGATTCTGACATTTCATCACTCTACAACCATAAACTTAAATGCATGTTATTCTAAAGCCAAATGTCCAATGGCTGGAGGTTTTACGGACAAATTCTCGAGTGTCTGACACGTTTCTGGGAAATAAAAGGAAAACAGAATAAATTGTGGAAATAACATATTAGCCAAAGAAAGACAGGCACATTGATTCTTCCAAAATAATATATGAAATTGTTCAACCTGTGGTAATCTTTTGTTTGGAAGACAAAAAAGGTCAGAAGTCTTACATAAAGTGTTTCTAGCACCCCTATGTCAATACGGGTTTAGACTATTATGTTGCTCTTCCCTGTGCACATAGGCAAATATGTTTGGCCATTCTTCTTTGCAACAGGGCTCAAATTCAGTCTGACTGGATGAAAAGGAACAGTAAGCATACTTTTCACAATTTTTATAAGGAGATTTAAGATCAGAATTGTTTGGATTATTTTACAACATGAATACGATTTGATGTAAAATAATCTACTCCAATTCTGTGAATAAGTGTAGGGTGTCTGTAAAGCTAATTTTCAAATTCTAATATGATATCTCCAAGAATTGCTCTGTATTTAGCTCTGCTATGTCTGGAGGGCTTGTTTTAACTTAAGACTCTCGAAATGGCGGTTCTTTAAAAGGTAATTGTTTTTAGTTTTCTTCGTCTAGCTTGGATGATTACAACCGTCTGGTGACTCTTTGCAATGGCACAAATGAGGGTTCCATTCAGAGAGGGATGGTAGAGAGAACCAACATGTCTCTTCCTACAATGAGTGATGTCAGAGGCTGTTTAGAAATCAGAGAGTTTGACAGTCCACCATATTTCACCAACTCCTCCTTTAGCTTCAGGTAAAACCAACCCTTTGTTTTATGTGTCGCAGAGGGAAGTTTCGAATAGTTTGACGGTCATAGTTCATTGAATAATTTGCATGAAATTAACAGAAACGCACTTGAAGGGTACGAAAAGCCAGACGGAGAACTAGATGATACGGTCAACAACCTTCACAACCTTGTTCATGCTATGCTCAATGGAACAAGCTCTTTGTCCCACTCTGCAGCCAATGACCCCATCTTTCTGGTAAGATTTCACCTGAATAAAATAAAAGTCCAAATATATAAGAAGATACAATGCACATTAACATACTCTTCTCGTCATTTCAAATCTAAAGGTACTCCATTCTTTTACTGATGCCATTTTTGACGAATGGATGCGCAGGTTTGTTCCATCTAATGCCTCCTACCCGGATGAGATGGCCCCTATTGGTCACAACAGGGACTACAACATGGTTCCTTTTTTCCCTCCAATCACTAATGAGGAGATCTATGTCCCTTCGGATCAGCTGGGATACTCCTATGCAATTGCCCTTGATGGTTAGTGAATACTGAGCTAATAACTAATAAATCATAAAAGTTGGGATTATATTTTATTCGTAGGAGGTAAACATGTACTTTGTGCAATAGGCCAAACAGTGACTCAATTAAGAATAAAAGTATAAAGCTAAATAAAAATGTTTAAGCCTGATCATTTAAATTCAATGTTTTTTTGGCCAGACCCATTGACAGACACAGCATCTATTTTATGCTTTAGACAGGGACTTGTTGGTTGGTAGCCATATTGATAAAACAGCATGTAAATAAAATGTTTCAAAAAGATGACAAGTCCTTTCCTGTTGATGATTGCCTCTATAAATTCTACATTAGAGCTTCAGTCGTCAGATACAAACCCTGCTGAAAATATATATTCATTTTTTTAGAGTTTCTCTTTTCTTTCCACAGATGCAGATGAGGGAGCAGTGTTTGTACTAGGTTCCACACTGGGAGGTGTCTTTGTTGGCCTACTGGTGCTTCTCCTTATCTTTGTGCTCTACCTGCGTCAGCGGAGAAATAGAGGCTTTGAACCGCTGATAAGAGCAGATTTCACAAATCGGAAGTACACAGAGGAGGCCTAGCCTTCAACTCTTGTTCCAAAATGCACCTCAGTCCTCAAACTTACCTCAGAGCAATGGAGCCGTCAGCCTATGATGTTAGAAAGTTACTGATTCTATAACAGAATGACAAACTTCCTTTTAGATATTAGGTCTAACCATAGACGATTTCTCTGTAACATTTATAGTGATTTGCAAAATTCTGATATCCCTTGAACATTTTTAACTTTTTGCAATTTTTCACCAAATTTTGAAGAAGTGGTTCAGTTTTGGGGGTTTTGTAGTTTTACCCTACACGTAGAAGTCAATGACTGAAAACAGAAAAAAAATAAAACATGTTTTTTTAACCAAAAAAGTTGTATACTGGACCTTATCGACTGTAACCTTCAATCTAAACAATTTCAGTGTAGTTCTGGCTGTAAGACAAATGTTTGGTGTCCCCTTATGTCAGTGTTTCTTATCTTTTGTTCTCAGAGTCTACTGACATTTATGTTTTAAGTGTTTTCTTTCTGCTGCACAGACAAATGCAAGGATGTAATGCAATCAGCTGAATCTGGTGTGCTGGACCAGACAAATCTAAAACCGGACAGTAGACCTTGAATACCAGTGTAAAAAAACTGTCATACATGACTTGTGGCAAAAGTTAATCTGATCTCACATTACTTTTTTCTAACAGTGGCTTTCTTCTTGCTCCGTTCCATAAACACCAGATTTGTGAAGTGGACTACTAACAGTGATGGAACAACTACTAATAATTACAGCTCCTCCAGAGCTACCATGGGCCTCTTAGCTATTTACAGGAAATGCTCTCCTCACCCAGTTTAGGTGGGGAGCCGTGTCTTACTGGGTTTGTAATTATGCCAATTTAATTTTTTTTTAGTTTTAAGTTTAGGATGTTTTCTATTGTTCAGTTCTACATGTCCAGTAAATATTGACCTTTCTGTTGTGTTCATTGGACTTCCTCAGGCAATTTGTTGAAAAATATTCAATAAAGGAACCCCTCCTTTTTCAGAACATCTGCATTATATGTTGAGACATATTGAGTTTACTAGAATATGACTAGAAAAGGAACTGACTGTACTGCATGTATTTAGGGGTACCATACTAAAGGGGTTTCAATGCAAATGCAAGCCACTGTTCAGATTTTCATTTGTAAAAAGAAATGAATGTATCAAATCTCCCTTCTCTACCTTCTCCATTATTGTTGTTCTGTGTCTTTCTTTAAAATCTCAATACAATGAAGTTTGTAATTATAGCTTGATTAATAAAAAGTTTAGGCAATATCCACAATTTTGCAAGGCACTGTATAAAAGTAAAATCACAATCTTATCTCCAATCTTAATTGCTTTATTTTTATTTTTTTACATCTTTCACAAAGTTATAACACAGATAAATCGGGTTAAAAAATCTTCGGAATTTATTCTTGATAGTAATAAAACAGAAATGCAATCATCTTAAGTGCATGGTAGAGAGACTTTAAGGCATTTTTGCTAAACAGACTGTTCACTTCCAAAGTAAAACAAAAAAAAAGTGAATTGTAAAGGAGCACTGGTTTAGCTGTTGTTTTAGGTTTTTATTGCAAAAATATGAAAGGTTCAATGATTAAAACACATAAAAGGACAACCTGTCAAATGAATAATCAGAATAAAGAATCATGTTTAAGGAAACAAATTACGTATTTTCTCTACATTGTTCTTGCACTGTAGATATAGATGAGAACTTCAAACAATACTAAAAAAGCTCAACAAATTTCTCTTGGTACATTGTGAATGGCATGGCACAGGCTAATTCGGTGGATGTGTACGCTCAGCTTTCCCGCTGGTTATGAACCTGTTGGGCTCTGAGGCAACAGGGAGAGTACATCCAGACTGGTTTTGTCCGCACTCCTCAGCGGTGCCAAGGTCTCTCACATTCTCTGTAAGTACGCTCTACTGAGGAGCTTCACTGAAGCATTCAGCCCTGTCCGGTCCCCACAGATTCTCATTTCACAGGTGACTGTGGTCGGCTTCAAGCCTGTCTGTGCTGCCGACATGACCATTCAAGCTTTCAAGATAAATTCGGGGAGTCTTTCTTACCATTCCCTGTCACCAATGTGTGCTGTTTGCTGCTCCCTCTCTTAATAACTCCCACACATCCAACAAATATGGTTATATGTACTTCACCATTTATTTTTGTTTTATTGTCAGACATTGATGTCTTTGTTAATTGAAATATAGTTTTCTGAATGAAGTTCCAGTAGGTGTGAAATATATGAAGATATTGGGTAAATATATGTAAAATAATCTGAGGATGCAGCACTAAATTATGATACAGACAGTTAATTTAAAATGAGACAGTTTACAGCAGCACACAAATTTAGCCTTTTTCTTTTAGAGAAAAAAACAAAAAAAAAGCGTTTTTTTGTTATTACTTTTATCAAATTTCATTATAATACAGATTAAATATGTAAATGGAATGCTTTTAATTTTACGATTCTCCCAATCTGATTGTCTTCGGAGCAACTGGTGTTAAAGAAATATTTCTATTTTTTATTCCTTTAAGAGATTAGGAACAATCAGTGACGTAACTGGGGTAGATAGCATTCTTAAGTGTCCTCATTTTGTTAAAAGGATTAAAGTTGACCTTCTGACAGCAGTACTAAGACATACAGTAGATACTATCATCTGTCATGTCAAATAACTCCAATTTCCAAAAGTGTAATACTGGTAAATATAAATGCATTTTTATTAACTATCTACATTAATTTTGTTTAAATTGAATTGCTGTATTAGAGGCCTAATGTTAATGTATTGTATCATTATTATTTCTTTTAATAAAGACTGCATTGATTCGTGGTTCATTAGAATGATGTGTCTGTGTAACGTATTCTGAACATAACTTTATAAAGTGTCTCTTGACAGAGTAACTATCTACTGTTAAAACAAAACATAATTTAACTTAATATAATTATCATTTAAGAATGTTTTTATAACTGCTAAAATATTTTTGTTTCAGTATCAGGAGAGGCTTAAAGTGTTTATCTGTGATATTTAGGACAAACTCAGCTGTTTTATGCAAAAAAGGTTATCATATTTACCCTTAAGGGACAAATAACTTATCTGCATCTGTGCACTGATTCACTTCTTTGTGGAAAGCCTAACTGAACAAAATAAGCTAAGGTCCAAAACTTTAAAATTAAACCGTAGTTTGATTATAGTGAATTGTTTCTGTACCTCCATTTTATTGGCAAGGCAACTACACCTACTGGGCTAGTATAGAGTCCATGTTAAGTTTTTTTTTTATTCACAAAAGACAAAAAGAGGGTTGAGGCTTCACCTAAATGTATTCCGTCACTTCTACCAGATAAGTATAGCTAAATACTAACATGGATCATTTTAATGAGTGAAGATTTTGCCAGTTGACGTACTAAAGCAGAATCAAGATTTTCCACTTTTCATCTCTTACAATTAAAGCAGAGAAATCTGTGAATAGGAGCTGCTTTATTGGAAGCTTGGTCCAACTAAAACACAGCTTATGTCAGTAAAAGAGAATGAGTTGGCAAACGGTAAAGACAATCGAATAACATAATCAACATGGTAATTAGTGTATGAAATCATACATTGAAACATTATTTGATTTTCAAAAAATTTACTATTTTTTTGTGGTGTAACTGTAAATAAAAAAGTAACTCCGTGATGTATGAAAATTTAGTTTTAACCTGTGTGAACTGAAGGGAGAATTATTTCTTACATAAAGAAGCACTAAATCTATTCTATTTCACATATTTACTAATTTTGAAAAGTCATTTTCTATGGACCACATACAACAGAACATAAAAAATAGATTTAGACCTCTAAGTGAATATTCGACTAATGCAAATGTGAGGTAATTTAATTTTTTTTAAAAAGATTTTGTTTAAATGTTTAGATGCAAGGATAATTATCTATGGAAGGTCAAAAACAGTACCCCCCTGAAAAAAAATCCAACAAAGCCCATTATGGCAATAATAGAATATTAACTCCTCCCATCTGGTCAATTATTGATGGAATTCCTATGAGACTATTTAAGTCAGAGTAAATATTTAAAACTATTTTAAGCAACTACATCCTTAAATTAAATTTAATAAAGCTGTTTAATCATAAATTAGTGGCACCTTCTCTGAAAAAAGAAATTAGTTTAGTTTGCTAAACTGATAAATCCAACTTATGAAAAACTGCCATGATATGAGAATATGTGGCAAGTTGGCGCAAGGCAAAGTACATAAAACGTTTATCTTAACCCTTAAATTCAGTATTAGCACAAGGCCACTACTGAACACATATTTTATCTGAACGTCTGAGCAGATTCTGGATGAAACAATGATAAACGTACCTACAGTCGAACAGGAGTGAATTTGTAAAAAAATAAAATAAAATAAAATACATAGCTTTTTATTCAAAATAAACTGTTTTCCTTGACAAATGAATAATTTGGTATAATGTTACATAAGGGTTGGACAATGAAACTTAAACACCTGGTTTTAGACCACAATAATTTATTAGTATGGTATAGGACAGGGGTGCCCACACTTTTCGAGCCTGAGAGCTACTTAAAATATGACCAATCCTAAAGGATCTACCACTGCCCCCCCCAATTGACGTATTGGGCATCCCGATAGTGGCCAGGTCACGACATGATGGTGGTGGTGGAAAACATTTCCTGACTCGCTCCTCAAAAACCCCCAAAGTGGCTTAATAACATATAGATCTGGAGACTGTGCATGCCATGGGAGATGTTCAACTTTACTTTAATGTTCATCAAAACAATCTTTCACCAGTCTTGCTGTGTGTATTGGTGCATTGTCATCCTGATACACTGCACTGCCTTCAGGATACAATGTTTAAACCATTGGATGCTCATGGTCCTCCAGAATGGTTCGGTAGTCCTTGGCAGTCACGCGCGCATCTAGCACAAATATTGGGCCAGGAGAATGCCATGAATAGCAGCCCAAACCATCACTGATCCACCCCCATGATTCACTCTGGGCAAGCAACAGTCTGGGTGGTACACTTCTTTGGGGCTTCTCCACACTATTACTCTCCCTGATGTGGGAAAAAATGTAAAGGTGGACTCATCAGAGAACAATACATGTTTCACAATGTCCACAGCCTACGATTTGGGCTCCTTGCATCATTGAAACCGACGTTTGTTATTGGCACGAGTAACCAAAGGTTTGGCTATAGCAGCCCGGCCGTATATATTGACCCTGAGGAGCTCCCGACGTACAGTCTTGCTGGATACAGGAGAGTTGAGGTGCAAATATGATTCTGCCGTGATTTGGGCAGCCCTGGGTTTATGTTTTAAGGATACAATCCGGGTTAGTACCCGAAAATTCCTTTCAGACAGCTTCCTCTTTCGTCCACAGTTAATCCTATTGGGTGTGGTTCGTCCTTCTTGGTGGTAGGCTGACATTACCCTGGATACCGTTGCTCTTGATACATCACAAAGACTTGCTGTCTTGGTCACAGTTGTGCCAGCAAGACATGCACCAACAATTTGTTCTCTTTTGAACTCTGGTATGTCACCCATAATGATGTGTACATTGCAATATTTTGAGCAAAACTATGCTCTTACCCTGCTAATTGGACCTTCACACCCTGCTCTGGTGAAATGAAGATTGGCCACCAGGCTGGTCTAATTTACCCATGAAACTTCCCACGCTAAAATGACAGCTGTTTCAGTTTCATCGTCCTGCCCCTGTATATTTTCAATTCTAACCAGAGTGGACATGGTTTCTGAATCCTCTTTCTCTTAGATGATCATAACTTCCTTAAAATATATTATGAAACATTTATCAAGCTTATTGCACCTCTTTAAGGTGCATAATTTAACCACATCTGTGTTTACATTTTCTTCAGACAAAAAAAAAGAAAAAGGAAATGCTATTAAAAAAACTCAAAGTGCATACTATATTGTTCCAAATGGAAACCTATGTTTATATTTGCCATATGTGAAAGAAATGTAAAGATCTTTTTTTTTTAAATCTGTGAAGCAGAGTTTGTGGGATCCACATCAGTTTAAAAAACTGAAATGATGCCATGAAATATAAAGTCTTGGGATGGCACTGTATGATCTTTGGAAAAGTGGAAAGTCATGATTTGGATGACTACTCTCTTTGTCAGAGCAGAATCCTGCAGCATCAAAGCTGGTAGGCTGAATACTCTCTGCTTGACTGTAGCTCCAATGTGTTTGAATACAAAAACTGCCAGAGAGGAGAGGAAAAGGAAAAAAAAAAACTGCAATCCATATCTAGCTTGTTGCTCCATCATTATCTCCATTGTCGGTGCAGAGCTAGAGCTAACAGAGCCAGCATGGTTGGCAGCACTATGGAAGGTGCACGAAGCGGGGCAGAGTCCTCCACATGCTCGCTCCGGTCGGGTCTCACCACTGGGGTTTCGGTGGCAGTGGTGTACATGTCTGTGGTGCAGCCGTCTGTGCAGCCGCTTCCACTGCCTGAGCCGCTGCCTTCATCACCTGAATTACAAGAGCAGAGAAAAAAAAAATATATAAGGGAACATAATTCAAAATCAAACTTGACCTTTAAACTCGTGATAAGATGTAAAACATTTAATTTATTGATAAAAACATTCTCAAAAATGTTTGTAAATATAATTTGAATAGAAACCCTTGTACTTAAAGTCTGTTACATTTTATTGCCAGCACATTGTATATCAACTCCAATCAAATGTGCTTAACAATGATTTTGATTCTTTCTCACCAATCTATTGGGATTTTTAGACTTTCTATGAGCACGGTCAAATCAGAAATAGGAGGTCTTGTGGGGGTATTTCTCAGAGCTATTTTTGTAATCTTTATGCTAATGCAATTCATCTGTATTGTTCTCTTAGATCTCTCAGGTCTTATAAACTGTCTGGTTTAATCAACAGCCTGGCAGACATGTTAGGCTTGTTTTGAATGGACTATTGTCAATTGCAATAGTCCCCTTTATTTTGACAAATGAGCTTTAAATCGACTTCAGATTGAGTTTCTTGCAGGTGCAGTGAAGTTGTTAAGGCCCCTGGCCTCTAGAGGTTGTGCAGGTTTTTTTTTTGGTATACAGGTTCAGCTGTGAGGGCACACCCTTCCTTATTGGCTGCCTGGAGACTGCAGGAGAGTAGCCACCATTGGACCAGCAGAGAATGGCCATCCAATCAGATGCTGATGAGGCCAACCTGGACCATATAAAAAGGCACCTGAAAAAAAACATTCCTCCAGTGGGGACAGCTTGTTGAAAGAGGCTTTGTTAAGCTGGTCACCGCACTTGGTATTTTGGAACTGCTTTGAGCAGCTTTGAACCATTTTGTTGTTTGGTCTGGTAAAACAGCTTGATTTGTTGTTGCTTCCCAAACTAGAAGCTTGTGTTTTGGAGGCTTGGTGCTCCCCTTGTGTTCTTTCTTTTGAGTTATTTGAGTTTATTTTGGATTGACTTCGTTGGATACATTGTAATTTAATTTGCACCTGATCTTTCTTGAATTTGTTAGCGCTTTTATTTTGTTTTAATTGTGTTAAATTGTCTTGTTTCTTGGTTGTGAAACCTTCTTTTGGGTTAAATCAGCTTTTTTTTAATATCTCCTTTTCCTCTGGACATTGTTATGTTACCATCCCTAGACCTTGGGGGTTGTAACAAATGTTAACAACCATTGCTCTAGTTTTGACTTTACTACTTGCCAATTAATTGGATAATCAATTTTGGAAGCGTTTCATTTTTTAAATTTAGAGCCTTACAGGGAAAACTTCCTCCTCATATCTCAAAGCCACTTAAACTTTTCTGTTCTGCTCCGAATCTGACATCCACAGTTCAAAGGTTGCACATGATCCCATCGACTCACAACAGCCAATTCTTCCTTCTACATGCAACATAGGTTATACTTATGCTTCTTAAAAGCAGCTGAACTTAATTTAATATAATGTTTAATATAATTTAATGTACTTTTTAAATCTGTTGCCTTAGGTGTTCCTGCCTTTTATTCAGTTTCGTTTGTGTTAAAATTATCCCCTTCTCGCCTGTAAAAATTCCTGCATAAATACACATAGCTAATTATAAAATTGTTAAGAATATTTTAGAAAACGCAATAATATTTCAAAGAAAAGCCATACATATGTAATAGTGTTAAAAATTTTCAAATAAGGTGGCAGACGCATTTCTCTAATATGAAAACGGCAATGGCAACTTAATTAAAAACAAATCTTAAAGACTTGATAAAAAAAAACACATGTTTTATGTTGAACTTTTTTCATGCCAGGACATTCTTCTATTCTATTCTGTTTACTTTTTTGTTTTACAAACAAACTTACAATATTTCAAGTTACTCATAAGATTAGTTTAACATGTGACAATAAAGTATAGAAAAAGAGATCTACTGGAGAGACATTCTCAATACTTTTCACATTAATGTTTCAAACAGAACTAGAATACATTTAAGAGAGATGCATTAAAAACTATGTACACACTTCAAATGTGGGGGAGGACTTCATGATTGAAAAATTAGGACAATGTCTTTACATTTGTATCCATGTAGCAAGTGTTCAAGCAAACAATAAAGATAAGAAAATCTGTGACAGCTGCCAAAAGCAAAACAGAAAAAAAGCGTCCCGACTCATTTGTATGCATTACATAAATGGCTGAAAGCTTACTTGTGTCTTGAAAGGAGATGTCATTGCCATTGTATGCGTTTCTTAGTTTGTTGGTCATCACCCTCAGCGCCATGATCTGCTGACGGATGAACGTGTCGGGTCGTGTGATGTCGACGACCACCTCAGGGTTGTTCATCTGGTTGGTAAGGCCATCTTTTTGGACTTCGGGGAAGTACCTTTATTGAAAATACAAAGGAAAACAAATTCAATTGGCCACAAGTACTTTTAGAAAGGTGTTTGTTATGCAAATATATCATTCAGAAACAATTATCATCGGCTTCAGGGGGAATACGCGGCACCAAACAAGCGCTTGGAGGGTAGACTAATTCCACCCGTAATTAAAATATGTGTCTAAATTTCATAGAGCCGTTGAAAATCAGCTCTTTATGTTTGCGTCGATGTTTGTGAAATGAGAATTTGACCTCATAATGTCAGTTAATACACTGACATACTTGTGAGACATTTCTTCAGGGAAAAGTGTGTCAGCTGCCTGCATTCCCGTTGGATAAATAGGTTGCGGGTCGCCATGTGACAGAATTCCCCTAATCATCTCACACAACAGCAATTGTTTTCATAAAGACTCTGATCAGTCAGGCTAATATATACTTCTGAAACATCATTGAATAAATTAGGAAGCCTGGTGAACACATGCATATCTTTTGAATCTTTTAAAATGTATTCTTATACGGTTTTATGTGAAAGAACAAAACAAAGTAATTTTCTGTTAAAGGGAATGGGAAAGTTTTTGTGGCATGCTTTTGTATTCAATTGTTTACATACGTACTTGTAAATAAAATCAAGTGCAATTAAGTTTTCAATCACCTGAAATATGCAAACCTACAAAGCTTTGTGAAAGGCAAGCCTTAAAAGGTAGTCTTTGATGCTCCTGGAAGGGGATGTAGCTATCGTTTGAAAGAAGATGCTCCGGTAAAATGAAGCAAAAACTGAACTGTCTGCCCTTTAAAGCAATAACAACTGGTGGGAAGGTAACACTTTCCCCATGGTGAGACACGAAAAGGCTGAGGGCAGTAGCAGTTTTTTTTTTTTTTTTCATGGAAAGAAATCAGATTATGAGTTAACACCAAGCCTTCAGAAGAACAAAGAGCAATTGTTTCCCCAGAAAACTGTCAACACATACTTATATTTTAAATCTCTTTAATATATCCCATATTAAAAGATCCCCATGACAGTGTAAGGACATTCCCTTTTTTTTAAACTAAATAAATCCGAATTAAAATATTCCAAGATCATTCACAATGTGCTATAATCAAACAGCTTGCCTCTTATTGCAGGATCAGACTACTTAACATCAGGCACGCTAAGCAGACTTTGGACATTTAAGTAACCTTTTGTGTTAGTCTGTATTAAGCCCTGGGGCAGCAGTCCCCTTACCTGCCCTTGGTGTGTCCATTCCAACAATCCTCATTACTGGTATTTCCAGCAGTCACCCTGTCCTCCAAACACATCGCCTCCGGCAGGCTTGACCAAACCTTCTTTGACAGTTTTAGTTTTTCTTTTATGTCGACAACCTACATAAAGACAGGGACTGTTAGGCAAGCAGGAGAAAGGGCAACTGAACTTTAGGAAAGCTTTTAAAACACATGCAAGAGCCTTGGTTATTGATATCTAAAATATTTTTTTAATTCTTATACATTTACTATTGTTGAAAGACATTTTACAAATATGGAAACAAACACAAAAATGAAGCTCTATCGTATAAATGGAAATGTTATACTGACTGAATATATACATATATATATATATATATATATATATATATATATATATATATATATATATATATATATATTATTCATTCATTCACCTTCAGTTTTTTTTCCATTTAAAAGTCTTTTCAACTCTTTAACTTCTCCGGGTAAATGTTTGAGAATTCAACTCTAAGACATGAAACCTCTTAGACTGCTTGAGTTCAACTTTTGCTTATGTTAACTGTTGAATATTTGCATAATAAAAAGTAAGACCATGCAGGCTTGCAGCAAAAATTTCAGCTCGAATGTCAGACCTAAATCGTCCCTTTGCATCCCAGCCATGTGACAAAGTCAGATATCGTTCCCTGACTTAAGCTTGTTGAACTCAAATCTTTCATCAAACACACAGAATTTGACATATTTCACTGCAGCTGAAGGAAAGCGTGATAGCAGCAGGTTGGCCCCATTATCTTTTTCCGTCTGACTTGCTGTTGGCTTACGTGAAATTGTGGTGAACCTGAGCAGAACATGAAAGGTGCTGCACTGACTGTGTAACGCCGCTGTAGGCCCCAACTCTGCTTTTGATGTGTTAATCCTGTCACACTGATGCCAAAGCACTTGAGCAGCTCTGATACTGCCCAGAGGGGTCAGGGCTACACTCAATACAAGAGTTTTGACTGGGAATGTTTGACTAAAACCTCACACATTAAGTTTAGTTTCACAAATAAGAGAGATTTGCAGCTTCACTCTGGCATCTGTCGAGGTGGGTGAAAAGTGTGAACCAAATCGGGAGTGACTCCAGTTTTAGCAATGCAAATATTTGATTAGCACACCTCTTAGGCGTAGTTGCAGAAAATAGATAAAACAGTTTACTTACTTTCTTTCAATTTTTTACGCACCAAAGCGCAAGATGGGTTTTATGTGAATCACTGACATAAAAAGATGTGTTTAATTGTAGATTTATTATGTCAAATGAATAACCTGTATTCTCTCAACAAGAGGAAATCATCCTAACTATTTTAGAGGTTTCATTACAAATAAATTTAATTGAACTAAAATATACACGTAAAATTAAGATAGAATTTTGGAAAAAAAACAACAACAAAAAAAAAACAGGTGGACTAAAATAAACATGCCTCTGGGATAGGTCTGCCTCTCCCGTTAGTACCGATTGAATGAAAAAAAGCATCCGTAATAAGCGTGCCCACTGATATGCAATACCCACAGAGGAACACTAGATGGCGGTGTGTTACCAGTAAATGAGGAGCTGGAAGCAACAAGAATGAAGCCTGGTAATGAAACCAATAAAAACATGTCAATGGAGCAATCTTTTTGATAATG
>JAVLVB010001001.1:5457259-5469576 GCA_032876305.1 Orestias chungarensis
TATATATATATATATATATATATATATATATATATATATATATATATATATAATGTGCCTCAATTAAATGCAATGATTTCATTTCAAGTAAGATATATCAGTTATGTTTGTTGAATAAATAATTTTATGAGCCAGAGTCAACTTTACTGTGGGGTGGTATTAGAGCTGCTTCTAACATTGGTTGCTTGTTTGGACTCTGGTTCAGATTTTTCCCTGGAAGTGTGGAAATAACTTCAATAAAGTTTCGGGTGAGCAAGTCCAGCATGTATACCTGTAGCTTGGTCTGAAATATCTCTAATAAGTTCATGGGAGAGCCTTAGTCAGTGTTTGTAGATAGGGAGGTGCTAATGCTGAACCTGTTTAAAGTCTGTGGCAGCTTCCTCTATGCAGGACCACAATGAGCTCTCTGGTGAACCTATTAAGATATACTTCACACCAAAATAGAGAGATAGACACTGGGATTGCTCACCCAAAACTTGTAATATATAAATTCTTAAAGTTTTTCACACTTTCACTAAAAGTTTGTATTTCTAGATTTTAAAATCAAATCAATTCATTTAACCTAGGCAGATATAAAAAAAATCCTTTAAATATAAAGGATTTCCAGTTTCTTACAAAACAAACTGCATCATGAAGACAAAGGAACACAGGAGACAAGTCTGGAATAAAGTTGTGAGGAGTTTAAAAAGGGTTTAGACAACAAAACTATCAAAAGATGTAACTATATCATAGAAATCATATTGTTCCATTCTCCATCTGTATATCGAAAACCTACCAAGACACTGCAGTTTCACTAAACTGTTAGGGCAGAAGAGAAGGGCATTGTTTAATGAAAAATGGCCAATAGGCCCCCTGATAAAAGCTCAAATGGTGGGAGTGAATATTAATAATGCATTGAGAAGATTGCAATTAATACTGGGATTAACCGTGAACATAGTGCATCATTCTAAAATGTTGTGGTGTCAGCATCATGGTGTGGGGATGCGTTTATTCAAAGGTGATAGGGAGGCTGATCGGAGTTGATTGCAAATAGATTGAGCTAAAATATATGAACCCTGGGACGGAACCTGTAACAGGCTGTGATGGAAGTTCATCCTCCAGCAGGACAACAACCCTAAATATTTATATCATACAGTTTTGCAAAGACATGATAAAATCCAATACATAAGGTGTAGCAAGATTTGAATATTTGTGCTTGTGTGTCGTATGAAATCCCCATAAAAGACATTAAAATGTCACAGTACATATTTATAGACACCAACAGTCTATTTCTCTTGGTTTTGAAAGAGGCTGAGCCTTAAAAGCAAGGAGGGAAATAAACCTCATGATGGGAGCTTTGTCAGAACTAAATTGGACTGCATCCCTCTTGTTAACCTTTAACATGACTCAACATCTTAAATTTCAAGGTTGCCCAAGATGGATACCCCTGTAAAATCAAGCTGAACAAACACAGAGATAATCTGACTGAAATTAGAAGTATGCTCTGGAGCGAGAATTGTTTTGGTCAGCCTCACAAAATCTATCCATCTTCGTTTATCCCTTTCTCTTGTGTTTGCAAAGCACACAAACACAAGAAGGGTACAGATCACATCCCACCCTCCGCTGCCCTCTTGGAGTAAAGCCGTTGGTTCGTTAACAAACAAAAATCGATAGATGGGCCTGAACAGAGGACAAGTAAAAAGAATTAATTTCAGGCTCCAGGGGCCTACGATGGCAAATCACCAGCTTTAATCAACAGTTTTGAGACACAAAGACAAACGATGTTTACGCTGTCCTGCTTGTAAAACGGCAGTGTTTCACCTTGTGCCCTTACCAGCCTGTCCAAGCTTGTGCCAGCTGCAGTGGTGGGCGGTTCCTCTGGGTTGTAGGGCCTGAAGCGGGCGTTGAACACATCCGTAGCACCGCGGGCAGACCTCGAGATTTCCGAAAGTTTCGGCTGGCCACAGCCTTGGAAAACCTGCAATTACGAAAAACACAGGCACACAGCTGGCACCGGTCTGAATGGCTGTGGAAGCCAAAAATAGGAAAAAAACAAGCAGTATTTTTTTTTAAAGGTCTCCTGAATCATTCACCCCACACCACCAGAGTGACGGTGCTATGTGTCAAAGCTGAGGTAATCACACTGATAAGTCAGCGAGTTAAGAGCTGTGGTTGATGCTATTTAAGCTGGAAGGGCATAGTTTTTATAGGCTGTGGGGGAAAAACACCACAGATATAGTTAAACATCAACAAAACGGCATCTGTTGACGGACTGAGCCAACACAGCATTGAGCTCTGAATGGGAACTGGCATCTAAATCAGTGTAGGCAGAAAAATATTCCTCAAAACCACCTACATATTTTCCCTTCCTAACTGCAGTTTTGTGGGCAAGGAGAAACGCAGTAAAACACAGGAAACACATTAAATACTGTTAGCTGAACTATGATTATCTGACCAATTTGAAACATATAATACAGAACCTAAACTGACATAATTACAATGGGTTGTACACAGCTTAGACACAGCCCAGCATGACAGGCAAACTCCTTGTTGTTTAAAAAAAATAAAATATGAGTGGACATTATCAGAATGTCGGCAGTGAGTCTTCTGTTCATCTGAGCGACTTACCCTGAAAGAAACCTGGGCACTATTATCTTGCATATTCATGATGGCCTCTGAAATCTTGACATCAATAGGATCCATGACAGACTCAATGTTGAAAGGCCCTTCGAGCCTCTGCGCCACCAGTAGCATGGCATCTGTCACAGTGGGAGAGAAAAAAAAAACAGGACAGTGGGATAAGATAGAGAGTGTGGGACTGACACATATTCAGTAAGTAATAGATGGGATAAAAGGGTAGTTGTGATAGAACAGGGACAGTGTCTTGCAAAGTATTCAAGCCTCTCAAACCATTTCAAATTTGTCATGTTTAAACACACAGATTTCAAGGTTTTCAGAAACATCCGAACAAGTAGAGGGTAATCGTGAAGTGAAATAATAGAATAGAAAAATATAAGATGATTTGTCATGATATGCACATAATAAAATCAAATTTCATTCGTGATCTTTAATTTAAAACATTGGATTTTAAGGCTGTTCTAAAAGAAAGTGCGATTTTAGTTAATTTATCCCATTCTTGCTTTATAGACAACAGATTGTTGTATCAGGTTTGTTTTAGCACAGCTTCAAAAAAAAAAAAAAAAAATCAGGTGAGTATCAGGTAAAATTATTATTTATCTGATCAGAATAAATAATATTTTCATAAAATGATTCAGGTCTCTCTGTTAGTATGACATTTTTTTATAAAATAGTTAATTATACCGCAACCTAACCTTCAAAAGAGGCCACAATAAATGTGGTGCATTTCAGTGGAGATCCAGACACTTTGTGAGCAGCCGTATTCTGTACTACCGGCAATCTTAAAACAAGTGATGTATTTGCAGCAGACTGTATAACTGAACAGTTTTCTAAATCAGACAGAACAAAGATATTGGACCACCTTTGTCATAGCGGACATAGTGGGTTCAGGGTGACGTGAATTCTGAGTTTTCTACCACACACAGTATAATGAATGTAATCCAAATTTTTTTTTAAAGATTTACTCTCATTTTGCCAAACTTTTGTGACAAATTGCATATAGGACTTCTCTTTTTTTTTTGCCAACAATGGTTTTTCTATTTACTATTCTCTCAGGACAGCAGTCATCTGCTTGAAGGATATGAAATGTAATGATCAGTTGTTGTTTTTTTAACAGGTTTGAGATTTGTCTGTTTTTGGCCAGAGGCTATGTTACATAAATAATCATTCAGCGAATATGACAAACAAACGAAATGTTACATCTTCTGTTACCACCCCCTCCTCTCACTTATCATGTGTGCCTTTTTGATGCAAATTGAATTTTTATGCAGATTCACTTGATTGAGTAAACAAACAGCAGAAAGTGCTGGTGACTTGTTGATTTTATAAGAGAAACTGAAAGCCCAGCACATCGACTGCAGTAAAGATAGAGGTTTATTAAATTGTGCGGACAGAAGCTCGAAGGGCTTGAAAACCACACGATTTCTTTCATTACTGTTTCCATCTTCTTCATGCATAGATGGCAGCTTTAAAAAAACATTTTTCCATCTAAAATACTGTATAACTGTGAAAAGAGACTATTTGAAATTAGCTTGATTATGCACGAGGTTAGCTGAGAGAGTTAAAGTAAACAGTATTAAAGTGCTTTTAATCTTGTGTTTTTTTTAAATAAAGTAAGAGGCAGTCTGTTGCCATGAAAACAACCCCTAAATGGTCTAGGTATTAATGTGAAATGTTCTCTATAATGGTAGATCTGAGTTTGAAAGGCATGCCTAGGGAACAAGACATCACCAAACCACTCCCGACTGAGCAATTTTCTGATGTGGAAGGAGAGACATATTTCTCTTGCCACAGACCTCCCAGGACAGGACCTCACCAGCAGGCTGTCATAATGACAAAAAATTACCTTGTAACTAAACAAGGTCATCCAGTCATTTGGAAAAACAATATCTTCTTTCACGAGACCTCTGACTTCCTTGGCTGTTTATTTATTCTCCCGGCAAACTAAAAAAGGAGCCTGGGCCCCTTAAAAGTTTGCTACTGTGAACACTCCACCCTTATACACTAAAAGATAGGATCTTAATACAACTTAATTAGAGAAGAAAACAAAAAGATAAGGTAGCAAAATCTTACAGGGAACAACCAAACACAAAGACAAATAAACAATCAACTTTTCACTTTTCCAGGAACAGTAATGTCAGATCAAAAGGGTTAAAAAAACAACAAAAAAAACGTCATCTCTGGCTCAATTTCCTCTCCAATTATGTTGAATTCTGAGCCTTTGAAGAGCACCTGTTTGTTTACACTGTGATTTGCAAACAGTCTGCGATACTTGCAAAGGTCTTAATAAGACAATTACGTCAGTGCTAAATGTGTGCCTTGCACAGCTTCCAAATTACTGTAGATAGGAGATATTTTCAGGCACAGTAGAAAACACCTAAGAATAAATTAATGTACATTTTAAATAGAAAAATACATATATTTCAGAATATAAAAACATCCGTTTGCAGTATGTATGGCTACCTGTACCAAGATGGGCCAGAATAAAAAAAGGAGTAACATAATGCATTGCCATAGTATGATGAATCAGACTTTTTTCTGGTTAAGGTAATGATGTTTTGAAACAGTTAACAAGCTACGAGCAGCCCTTCTGATTAGACTGCCAGCCAGCTCTGCTAAAGACCAAGCAAATATCAGGTCATACTCCCATGGGCAAATGTACAAAGCTGTTTGTCGGTGCTAAATACGTGAAAACCAAAACTGAACGCAAAAACTCAAATGTCATCAGATTACCTTTAATTGAAGCACTATGCAACTAGTGGAATGGCCAACCAAATTATTGCATATTTATGCATACTGCAGCAAAAGCAAATGACATTGCATTTTTTTTGTTAAACAGTTTGCACAAATAATACTATCAGCTGTAATATGCAGGTAACTTTTTTTGTTTAAGGAAAACAAAAGAAAAAAAAAACTCCTGCACTGCCGTCTTTACATACTGTACGGTGCAAGCTTGATGAGACACAATGTGGAATCTATGCATCGCTTGCCATGGTGAGGGCGACACAAGGGACGAAAGGGAGGCGAGAGTGGGACGAAGAGGTAGGCAGCAAGAGTGCAGCCAGCATCCCGCGATGCAAATCCAGACTTTATGTCCAATTTGTCAAGGGAAATTTTAAGAAATTAATTGGACACAAATCTTTTAGGTTCTCATACGTTCACCTGTTTGCACAGCAGATTTCTTTATATATTTTTTTTATGCAATCAATGCTTTACATCAAAAAAAAAATAATGTATCTCTTGTCTTTTAACAATCTGCAGTAGGACATTATATTCAACCTAATGATCAAGAAACACTATGATGAAGGGGCAAGTAAAACTTCAAACCTTGGATTGAGGAAAAACAGCGTGGGGTGAACCTTTTTTTTTGACAACCCTTTATTTTTTGCACAATGATAACAATATAAACATGTTGCTGAGTCAAAAACTAAACAAAAAAGTTAATGAATATTCAGTCATTTAAAATGTATCACCGATCTGCCTATTGCTGTTGCAATCCATCAGTAAATCGTAAATGAACTTCACTTATATAGCACTTTTCTTATCAAACTGACCACTCAAAGTGTTTTACACTACAGCCACATTCACCACCGATACATGCATCGGTAGGGAAATAGGGTTTAAGTGCCTTGCCCAGGGGCACAATGCGATGTGACAGGTGGTGGCTGGAATTTAACCTGCAAACTGCCTGACTGCAAGACAACTACTCCACCCACTATGCCACAGTCAAAAGCTCAAACCTATCAGAACAGCTGCTCTATTTTAGATCACGTGGCTGGGGATCGACACTTCTCTAGCTAAATCTAGTAAAATGTTGCACTTTGTATTGAACTGATACAGGTCCCAATGTGTTTCGTATTTTTCGGAATACACACAAACACAGCCATAGAAACCAATTGTATTTTTCTCAAAGCCTTTTTGCAAAAACCCAGACGTGATGATCATTCACATATCTGCCTGAATGATCTTCAATGATCAATACAGATTTGAAATTGTGTCAAGGACTGTTTTTTCGTGTTTCTGTTTGTCGCATATTGGAATTACAATGTTACCACTAATTATTCAAATTGATTTGCAACGAATATTTTTGTCTCCCACTAAAGCTGAGTAGAACCTTGCTGGAGGGTCTGTGTTTCTCAGCTGGTCAGGGATTTCCGCAGTCGAGCTTGACCAAGTTTCAGGCAAGGAAAACTTTTCCATCTACGCCGCTTAGGCTGCTGCCTCCGTAACTCAACCCTAGAGAGGCAGAACTTATTGGATGGATGGATAGATGACATGAGTCTTTCACCATTCCTTTCATGTTGTTTTTTTGTTTCACGTAGGCCTCATACCTGGCAACTAAAATAATAAAAAGTATTTTCCTTTATATTCCCGAGAAAAGAAGATAACTGAGAATTTACACTGTTTTTTATTTATTTTATTTTTTTACTAATTACAAGAGATGTTTGCCAGTTTAAATGTATTCTTAGCATTGTTTTATATTTAAATTACCTGGGAGTTGTTTTAGAAATATATTTTTTATGTTGTTTTTTAAAGCTAATTATAACCAGCTGTAAAAACAGAAAACAACGAAACATGCATTTTTTAAAACCTCCATTTTACAATAGAAGAAAATAAGAAAAGCTCTCTCGGTTAACAGATTCAGGCAATCTTTCCAAACACAAGTAAACGACCACTAACTCAAAAGAAACATAAACCTTTGTCTCTATATTCAGCTCTAGGACAAATGTAATAGATTACAGCGAAAAAAATATAGTAGAAAAAGAGAAAAGCAGGGGCATGAGAATCAAAGATGATTGGATTGGCTCGTCCCCAATGGAGGGTCCTCCTGGGTTGTATTTGAAAAACTACCAACTACGAGAATTAATGACTCTCATTTACGAGGAGCACATAAAGTCCAGTTCACTGTGGACCTGGAGACACGCTGAGACGAATTGTCACCACATAATTTTTGCAGGGCTTAGATAGACCACTTGCCAACCAGAGGATATCTTGTTATCATCTCAACACAGACAGTGCAATTAGAAATTTTGTTCTACTTTGAATTGACAGTTTTTTTAAACAAATATGACTTATCTGATAGAAATATGAAGACTAAAAGTGACATGAAATAAAACTACATTAGGAAAAATGTTTAGTTTTAAAGCGTGATGTTTAAATTCATCATATGAAACAACCTATTTGCTCTGTCTTGCAATAGGACTGTAAAAAAATTGGGAAGGCAATATTACTCTGGGCTCTGCCTCTTTATCGAGATTGATGTCCACTTAAATTCAGTCTATGTCAGCCAGTGGTAACCTCCAGTAGACAAGGACAAATAGGGAAAGTAAAGAGGTCCATTTGTGGCTCTTCTGCGGCTAAGAGTTTAACAGGATGAAAAATGTCCTCCAATGTAATTTTGATACCGCAAAGCATTACTCATCTGTAGTTCACTTGACTAACTAATAGTGCTGTGAGCATGAATAACAAGGGAGCGGAAGGGAGTACAAATAAAAAGTACTTGCTTTTGAAACAAATAAATCTTAAGGAATAGCAATGTGAGTACAGACAGCAAAAACATAGTATTACTAATTCTATATCACTAATGCAGAGTACTGCATCTGAGGACACAACAACTACTATTACTAGTAGTACTACTTCAAGTGCTTCCACTGCTGTGAATACAAATTTTAACAGTAATATTAGTACTATTAGGAATGCTGCTACTACTCTGACTGTCACAACTATTAGTAATACTGAAAGCTGTGCTGCTAGTACAGCTAATAGCATTACTATTACTACTCCTACTAATACTAAAACTACCAACTTTATGACTACTACTACCAACTCTGTAAAAACAAAGTAAAACCATTGTGAAAACTAAAATCACTACCCCAAAATATATTAGTGCTAAAATCAAATATCAATACAGATGAAACTGGTCAGCTTCAATCTTGACATTGTCTGGCTGTTAATCTACAGTCATAAATTCATTTGATCTATAACTACAATATATTTTATATCTTGATTTGAGATCAGACTGAACCAGTGCAGATGTTGGTTAGTACGTGTTTATTTGTGAGTGCAAATAGGTAAATGTAATCTGTAACAGTTTGGAAAGGTTGTATATAAATTCAGTCCATCTATCATTTAGATATTTATCTTGTGTGAATTTAATGAAGCAAATCTGCTGAGGGGTATGGGATTAATAATATGGATTTATTACCTCTAAACAGCCTTTTAGACTAAAACCCTGATAATTAGAGTCAGCAAATCAAAGCTCTGCAAGAAGTCCAAGACAAGTTTCAGATGTGAAACAGACACTGTTAACCAAGACTGGAGGAACTAATGAACCAGTGCCAGGCACAGAACCTATAAACTCTGTGTTAACAAGTGCTACCTCACACATCAGTGAGCTAACCAGCCGTACAAATGACAGTGTCATTACAGCAGTGTAGGAGTATGAGAAGGTGTTTTATATAGATGGGTTTGGAGAGCGTGATTCAAACTAAAATATCTCGTCTTTTACAAATACATATTTTAATCTACATCCAGGAATTCCTGGCTGACAAGAGGCATCTTACCGTCAGCTTAGTACCATCCCTGTGTAAGCAATACTGCTAATGTCTTAATGGGTCAAACAGTTAAGTGTACAAAATAACAAATAGTAATTTATTTAAGCATAACATGCCACAAAGAAAATTAATAGAAAATGTAACTATTTGCTTATGTAATTAAACTAAACTTAACCAAATGCACCTAACCTGCATAGTACTTTACCATGAGACTATTTTTCCTCATTAGATAGTCTCATTGTTAACTTGGTGGAAAGTGAAAACAAAGACAGGGCATCTAATGTCACATTGACTGGATTTCAAAAAAAATAGCAGACAAAATTAAGAATAAAGTGCCAAGCACCGTCATAGTCAAGGTTAACGCAGCTATCAACATACATATCAACAATATTTATACAATCCATGGAAAACGTCAAACAGATGGGTTCAGCTGCAGTGAAGAAGACATAGGGGTTTACAGGAAAGGTTTAAAGAAGATAAAAATAAGATAAGTGAAGACTTGGTGTGAAGAGGTATAGGAAAGAAACCAGATCTAATAAAAATAATATATGTAAAAAAGTTTTTAAAAACATCAACATATAAGTATTGGACAGAAGACCAACGGGGTAGAAGTTGTTGTTTTTTTCTTTTCTGGTTGATAATAAATCAAAATCAGCAGAAAGAATATTTTGATTTAGATACAATTACACATAATGCTGGGGGGAAAAAAACAAAAAACATTTCAGTTTTGTTCCTGTTCTCTTATACCTTAACATGCAAGGAAAACAGCCCACTAGGTAACAAGACTTTTAATGTAAAGTCGAAAACCAAAGCAGCATCAGAAGTGGGTCTTCATCGCTGATCAAGTGATGCGGCATGGTGCACTAATGAGCAGTTCAGGATCAGATCAAGTCAGTAATTGGGTGCAAGATTTCATAGAGGTTCTGTCACTGACTGCTGATGGGAATGTTTTTTACACGCTACTCCTCTGCGAAAGTGTTGAAGATGTAGAATCATTACAGCTGAGCTCAAGATTATCATTCGGAAAGGCTATGAGGGACAACAATCATCAATAGATGTGAAGATATTTTAAAATATAGATAAATACAATTATCCTGTACTGCTTAGTAGTACAGTTGGACCATTTCATTTACCTGGCGTGTTGAAATATCATATTCTGTAAAGGATTGGTGTTGCTTCATTTATTTTTGGGGCTTTTACAATGACACACAACCGACTTTATTAGGAAATGCCACGGTTAGGAATGCGTTTGGGTTTAGGTGTCAACGTTCTACAAAACTACATCAACAAGATTTGCACATTTAAACAAGTGAACCTATTATTAAGCAAATTTAAAGTCAACATAAGCCACTGAACAACTATGTTGTTTAGTGGCTTATGTAAAAGCAGAGGTCAAGAGCTCAAGAATTTTCATGTTTTCTAATGATTACCTGGCAAACAAGTCTAACAGTAACATCTAAATAAGGTTATCTGTAAAACTAAATTATTATTTGGACTAAATTGTTCATTTAGTATTACATTCTTCAATAAATGACTTGGCAGCGATCCATTTCAAACTGTAATAATATTCACTTGTGTCACAACCCAGCTAGTATAATTTGTGTTGAATCCTCAAGATAGAATGTACTGACATACTTAACCCGCATATGGGATAAAACCGGTTTAAATCCTTAAAGTGAGGAGGGTGCATTATAGAGTTTACTGTTTCCCATTGACTGACCGCTCACAGAGAGCTTGACAAGGCTTTTTTTCCTTATACTTTATTCATTAGGATATTTTCCATTTCTTGAAAGAGGAAGTTTTGCTGCCTTCAAATTAAATAAACAGGCTGCAGCTGGCTCTAGTTACCAAGTGAAACAAATCAGCTAATTAAAAAGAAATGAGCAGATAGAATCAATGCGAACTGCTTCCAGTGGTGACATGCATCTCCAAGGGGAATAATAAAAGCCTGTAAACACCAGCACAACAAGACAGAATTTGGTATATACAGGCATATTAAAGATTCCAAGTCAACCAGTTCATTTCAGAGGCTTTCAAAGGACTGAGTGTGCCAGAGAAAAATAAGTTTCATCAGAGGAATCAGTGACTTGTCACAAAAAAAACAAAAACACAAAAACCCCAAAAGAAATAAATACAATTTATATATATATATATATATATATATATATATATATATATATATATATATATATATATTTATTTTTTATTCTGATACATGTTCATTATAAATGTACTGTGTATAACTTAAAACTTCTGACCCACATATATATATCTGTATATACATTTATATATATATATCTAGATATATATCGATATATATCTATATATATATATATAAAACAAAAAAGTCTTAACTGCAGGAGGACAGTTTTTTTCTTTTGCCAATCCATTTGGTTGATATGCAAACAACCTGGAAGGTAGAAGACCACAGAGCAGAAGGCAGGGTGGAAAATAACACAAATATATGATTGAAAACAGCCTTATTTGCGGAATTATTCAGGGAGAACGACACAAAAGTTGAACCAGAGAGAAACAAAGAGGAACAGAAATACATTGCAAAACTGATGAGTTTAAAAAGATATCCGTGGACGGCATGATAATCATTACATCCCAGAGGATCGGGCTGTGCATCATGTGAATTCTGATTACATTCAGGTAGAGTAAACAGACTGGCAGATGTTCATAGCGATAGATAATCTGATAGGTGCCTAATCCCATTTTTAATTGCATCAATTCCAATTTGGCCTGTTTCTTCTGATATATGTTCATTATAAATAACATTGTACTCTATATAACTTAAAGTTTCACTGTTAAAACTAGCACTCTAGTTTCAAACTTTTTTTCTCAATATTTCATGCACAAAGCAAGTTTCAGGGTGAAGTCAGCAAGGATTTTGTCCTCCTTTGGGAACAATGGATTAGTTACTGGCTGCTCATCAGAGTGCATTTAATTAGTCATTCTGCCTAGGTTTATTCAGAACAATACAATGTAACCAAGTGAGCATCACATATTGACTTTAAAGCGAGGTTTGCCTTTATTAACTGCATTAATAATTAATAATTATATATATATATATATATATATATATATATATATATATATATATATATATATATATATATATATATATATATATATATATATATA
>JAVLVB010001001.1:5478864-5522434 GCA_032876305.1 Orestias chungarensis
ATATATATATATATATATATATATATATATATATATATATATATATATATATATATATATATATATATATATATATATATATATATATATATATATAAGAAGTGCTCCATGTCTTTTTATTAAAAAATAAAAAAATTTTTATTATAAAATCATTTGACATTCTATGAAATCTTCTTGAAATATATAAATATTACATATATTTGTATTCTCTGTGCCAAGATTGATAAGTTTCTTCAGAACGTCTCTCCAGTTAACTTGACATTCCCCTGCAGTGCAGTTCTTTCCTATAATCATTCACCATTTAGCCCAGCAGGGGAGCAGAATCCCATGAATAAAATCTTTACATGCAGAAAAAGGCTGGGAGAAGAATGGCAGAATAAAACGGCACCTTTTTCACATCTCCTTCAATGGCCATAAGGGAATTCATAAGTGTGATGTTGAAGTAAAAACGCAACACAACCTAATACACACAGCAATACTCTACAGATAAGAAAATGCTCAAATACATTCCATGAGAATAACAGGTAGTACCTACTTTAGCAACATTTACTAAAGAACACAGGGAATTAGTGACACGTTTGCTAACTAATGTTTGTTATTTCACAGTTGTGTGTTGTTTTTGGAGAATAACAACTCGAAACAGTTGGTGGTAGATTTTAACAAGGTTCTGACCTATGACCTAAGAAAATACCCTTTTTTCTCCAAATCTCGAAAGCTTTTCTCAGACTTGACTGTTTTTGGCACGGATGTTAATATTCAGTCCAACCCCACAGATTTTTATTGGGATTCAACTCAGACCTTTTGGACAGTCAGTCAGCAATGTTTGCTTTGGTCTAACTGCTAACTGTTTTTTTTCCCTTCAATACCTTTATATCATTTTTCATTATTCTTAATCAGAATCAGAATCAGAATCCAAATCAGCTTTATTCGCCAAGTATGTTTACACACACAAGGAATTTGTTTCCGGCTGTTGTTAGCTCTCTACAATTTACAAACAATACGATATACAGACAAGACTATGTAGACTCTCTACAATTTACAAACAATACAATATACAGACAAGACTATGTAGACTCTACAATTTACAAACAATACAATATACAGACAAGACTGCTGCTCTATCCACCACTCTTTGCAATCTGCATCTGTCCTGTTTTGTGGCTGAACCAAACCACACTGTGATGGATGTGCACAGGACAGATTCAATGACTGCAGTGTAGAACTGTTTCAACAGCTCCTGTGGCAGACCGTGTTTCCTCAGTTGACGCAGAAAGTACATCCTTTGCTGGGCCTTTTTGAGAATGGAGTTGATGTTGGCCTTCCACTTTAAGTCATTGGAAATGGTAGTTCCCAAGAACCTGAAGGTCTCCGTAGACACAGTGCTGTTGAATATGGTGATGGGAAGCAGTGTCAAAGGTTTCCTTTTAAAATCCACCGTCATCTCTACAGTCTTTAGTGTGTTCAGCTCTAGGTTGTTCTGACTGCACCAGAGCACCAGCCGATCAATCTCCTGCCGATATGCAGACTCATCTCCATCCTGGATTAGTCCAATGATCGTAGTGTCGTCTGCAAACTTTAGAAGTTTCACTGTTGGGTCTGTAGAGGTGCAGTCGTTAGAGTAGAGAGAGAATAGCAGTGGAGAGAGGACACAGCCCTGTGGTGCACCAGTGCTGACTGTTCTTGTGTCAGAGGTAATATCCCCCAGCCTCACCTCTTGTGTCCGGTCTGTCAGAAAGCTGGTGATCCACTGACAGATGGCGGGGGACACACATGAGGTTGAGGAGTTCTGGTATGATGGTGTTAAATACGGAAGTAAAATCCACAAAAAGTATTCTTACATAAGTCCGTGGGCTGTCTAGATGTTTTAAGATGTAGTGCAATCCCATGTTGACTGCATCATCCACCGACCTGTTTGACCGGTAGGCAAACTGCATAGGGCCAGTGATGCTCTTGAGATGTGTCATGACCAGTCGTTCAAAAGATTTCATGACCACAGATGTTAAGGCAACCGGTCTATAGTCATTAAGTCCTGTGATGGAGGGTTTCTTGGGAATTGGGATGATGGTGGAGCGTTTCAAGCAGGATGGGACTTCACACAGCTCCAGTGACTCGTTAAAAATGTTTGTAAAAATAGGAGCCAGTTGGTCCGCATAAGCTTTGAGACATGACGGTGAGACTCCATCTGGGCCTGGTGCCTTCCTGTTTTTTTGTCTTTGGAAGAGTCTTCTCACGTCCATCTCACCTATTTGTAATGCAGATTGTGTGTCCATGGTGGAATGTGTGGTGATAGCTGAAGGTGTGATATGGGCTGTTGATGTGCAGGGGTGGAGGGTGGGTGTGAATGTGTCCTTCTCAAATCTACAATAGAAAACATTAAGGTCGTCAGCCAGGTCTTTGTTTGCCTCGGTAGAGTTGGGTGATCTCCTGTAGTTGGTTATCTCTCGCAGGCCTCTCCATACTGATGTAGAGTCGTTAGCTGAAAACCTGCTTTTTAGTTTAATGATTCATCATATGAAGATCCCCAGTTCCAGGTGCACTGTAGTCAGCTAGCATCAACCCTGTATACTAAAGGTCAGGAGTAGAGTGATCGTGCCATGGAGTTAAGAGTTGACAATCATAAACCTTTTATATTCCCATTAAGAGAATATAAATAAAAAAAAACTTAGATTTAAAATGTCCATTATGACACAGAAACAGGCCCATGTTATAACACGTATAATTCGCTATAAACCTTTAAATTGTAGCTATGCATGAAGATATAGACATGATAAGGTGAGGAGAACCTTAATTTTATCAGTTTTATAATGTTTAAAGATTCTTAAATGTCATGCAAGACTAGCTAAGATAGATGGGCCTCTTTGTTAAGCTACGCCAAATCACCAACAAAGAAATATGTCATAAGAAATCTTTTAAAAACAGATTTACGAGGGAAAAAAAAAACATTATCTATCTATCATTAGAAAGTTCTGCGAGGGATTCTAACAACAGGGATTTAAAAAAAAATTATTTTTTATTTTATCCATCTTCTTTAAATTATCTGTGACTCATTACTGGGTAAACTGGTCAAGTAGGGAATCCTAAAAAAGTCTCTCCAACTTTTTCTGGGAGATCTAAAGGTGGTGCCAGTCTCAAAATATTATGTAGCTTTCACTTTGATTTCTGTGTTTCGCTTAGGGTTCTTGTCCGAGGAGAACATATGCAGAAAATCTCTAAAGCAAGGTTCCCAAAAAGAAACATTTTGTCTCAAGAACATTGTTTAGTATGGATTCTTTACCTCTTAAATCAATATATTCATATTATAAGATACGTTTTTATGGGATTATGCAACTGAAATAAAATATTAATTATTTTATGGCACTTCATTTTTGCAGTAAACATATAAAAACCTTGATGTATTCAAATGTATGTTTCTTTTTAATTTAGTGCTATTGAAATAAATAAAAAAGTGGTTACTTTCTTTCTTATTGAATTTATGTCATTTATATTAAACAGCTTCTCGGTGTATGGAAAAAAAAAACATTGCAATTAGCCAGAGATATATTTAAGCAAAGAATTAACAAAGTAAAAACTGGAAGGTCTCATCCTTAAAAGCTCATAATATGTATCATGCTGCCTGTGCATTATTAGTACATCCACTGCATCCATTAATTAAATTCAACCGCATTTTAGAGCGATGCACTTACTGGTTTGTTCATTAACACATGTAACGGGCTCAAAGGGAAATTCATTCAACCTACCGATATACTGGTTCCACTCTGGATCCAGATCAGCTTGATTCGCCAGGCAGCCCTTCATCACATTAAGGCAGTAATTCTTGCAGGGTTTTACTCCTGGCATCCCACGACAAAAGGGACAGTACAGCATTTTTGTTAGCCCTCTTATACAAGCTGGGGTGCTGTTTGCCTGCAAGGACACAGTTCAAAAGCTGTCAATAAAATCTGGATACGCTCTGTGATGTTTTAATACTCTAGAGCCAAAAAAAACAAACTCAAAAAACTTTAAAAGTATTGAACATAAATAGTCACAATTTATTCTGAGCTGTTAACTGAAAGGTCATCTAACAGAAATAAATATTTGGCTGCTTGTGGAGAATTCCCTCCTATATGGAACTGGCTGAAAATGCTTAAGGGGTTAAAGGGCCTATATTTGTGAGAACTGTATTAGAAGCCAAACTTACAGAGTGTGGCCACGATAGACAGTGTGTTTGGGAACGAAGCCTGACAGCTAAACACAAAGGAATTATGTGAAGAGAATTGAGACATTCAGCTGTTTGCAATCATTGCTTTTTAAGTTTTTCACAAACACTCCATTGCTTGCTAATATAGGCTATGGTAGCGACATTGTTTTGTTTGATTTTTGTTTTTATTTTTTTGCAAAGGGTTATTCTTTACTGTGGTGACTTACAGGAAGACTAAATTCACTATAGAGCTCTTTTACATTTCAACTTAAGGTGCCGAACAGTCACTTCACCAGACATCTTTATACAAACCCCATATAAATCTTCACCCAGTGAACTGACATTTTAGCTGGAGACATTTCAGTGTTTCATTTTTTTTTATAGATGCACAGCTTCTGCTCAGCTGCCTTACAGTCTTCTACCTTCTTTTACAGTTTTTCTTACTTTTCTACATATGTGCCGACATTTCAGCCATTAAATTAAGATAACTATTTTAGCCACAAGTATGAAACGTACCCCTTTTACAACACAAAACAGTAAACCACCACGATTTTAGAAGGGTTACAGACTACAGCCACTTACAAATAGATGAAATATGGAAATACTTGAGACCTCCTCAAAAATCTTTGGTTTAATACTATATGGTTAAAATACAAAGTAAATATTTATTTGGTTATAACGCAGGGACAAATGTCTTAGCAGTTTCCACTGAATCTAACATCTACCATCCAACTTATCTCTGTTCTTAAGGATGGCTGCTTCGCAAAAAACCAACCAACCAACAGTGTGTCAAACAGCATTGTGCTTAGGCATTTCAGTTTTACAGGCTGCATTTGCTTTAACATTTAAGAATACATGTTTTAAATTTGCGAATACTAGATGGCGAATAGCCGGGGGTCCACTGTAATATGATTTAAGAATTTTTAAGACACCTGTATATTGATTTATTGGGATTCAAATGGAAATTATTTTGTTACATTGAAGAAGACGAATTTTTACATAAATTTAAATTTGTTGCAACATATTCCAAAAACAAACAAAAAAACACAAAAAAACCCTGCTTCAGATAATAAACTAAAAAGCCCAAACAAAGATGAAAGAATATAACACTCCTGTAAACTGGCAGCAAAAATAATCCTTACAATCAGTCATTTTCAAAGCACATATTTGTTTGAAGTTTTACTTCCTCTGTGCACTGTGTAGTCTCAAAACATTTGTGCATTTCCTTTTTTCCCCCCGAATATAAGAAAAATATCTGCAGCTGTGGAGGGCGTGTTTGAACATCATCTGCTGAAAATGTCTGAAACATACACAAATACAAAACCAAAAAATAAAAAATAAAAACATTCCATGCAGATTAGTATGGAAATGCCCACGAGGTTATCTATAACAATAGCTCAACTTTACAGATGCATCTGCAAAGGTATGTTTTTTGCAAAAACGTTTAAGATACGCCAACTAAACTGGGAGAGTCTCAGGGAAAGGACAGTTTTGAAACCCATCAGCCAGACAATCAGTGAAAATCTCTTATGAGCACATTTAAGAAACTGAGCCAAATCAGAAAGCTCTTCCTATCAGTTTATGTTCAAGTTATTAATTTACCTTCTCCTTTCGAAACCCATTTTGTTTACCATGACGTTGATCCTCCACTGAAACATACCTGAAACCACCTACCAGTCATTGTCATATTTTTATTTAGCAGATAAAGACGGAGAGGGGAAAGGAAAATTATGCTACAAAATAAAGATTCCTATCACAGGGAAGCATGAAGTCCTCTTAAATATGTAGGCTGCACTGACTAGACTTGATAAAACAGATTCCACTTAAGTTGGACTCTTAGACACTGATTTAAAATGAATTGCCATTGACTTTTATCTGAACAAGGGGCTTAGGAGCCTTTTCCATCCATCCTTTTTCTCTGGTTCAGAGGTTGCCTAAAGACTGTAACAGTTGTTGCTCATGCCCAGTTGTTGCCTGTGTATGTGGTTGGGGTCTTACAGCATCAACCCCAGCTACATGGAATGTGCTTTGATTCACAATCCAAGCTGCAGTTATTTTTATTGACCGCATCATTTAATTTAGCAAAACATGTAAATGTATAGAGAACAGCCCACAATTTGAGTATGAGACATATCTTAAATAAAATATCCGTACTAACTGGACACTAAGTAGGACAGAGAGGGAAGACAGTAAATGACCTAAGGCTGAGAATCGAACCCAGGACAGCTACACCCAGGAGTGCAGCCTTAGCATGTGACGTGCACTCACAGGATGCCCCCAATTTTGTTTACCTTTTTTTAATTCTAATTGTTCTAGTTTTAGAAAAAACCATAGTTATATATTTTTACTAGATAAGCATTATCAACAATATAATAAATATCTCACTTTCAAATTGAATTACTAAAATAAATTTACATTTCAATTATATTCTAAATAACATAAAAACTCCTTAGCCTTAACCTTTCAATAAATATGTTTGCTTGAAGTTTATCAAATGCTTTCTGTCAGACACATAACCATAGCAACATTGTCCGAATTGCATATTTTCCAGTCTTTTTAGGGGGCTGGAATAAAGCAAACACTTCTAACACAGTAAGTGAGTGGCACTTCCAATTAGCTGATTCTAATCAAGCTTGTAGTTCACTTAATCAAGTTGTTTTCTGAAAAAGAAAAACCTCTCTGTGCTTCAACCGAATGTTAAAGAATGCCATTGGTTGTAAGCTTTTCAAAGTTTCAGTGTTTAACAGAAAAATAAACCAGCTTGATTTAGCTGCAGATTTTGGGCAGCCTTACAGTGAGCAGAATCAAATAATTGTATCAAGTAATAATCTAGCTGCAATAAAATAATTTATTGCAAAAAGAATAATTTACAAGCCAAATTATCGGGGAATTCAATCTATGCCTTAATAGCTCATTAAAGTGTTTTTAACATTATTGTTTTCCAAATTTTACATCTATATCATCTAAATGGCAATATGTGAGAGGGCATATAGTATGAGCTGAAGATATGCAAAAAAGAATAATAATTGTAAGCTCTGTTTTTTAATATTACTACTCAAAGGGTTATATGCTTGCAGAAATTATAATAAGTGTAATTGTAGCATTTCCTCTGTTTTTATGAAGCAACAAACAGCTTTTTTTCCAGCATTTCTGGGTGTGAAAACTTGCTTTTCAAGATTACAAGCTGCTATGTTCTTACTTTTGTTTTTAAAATTTCAAAAGGAACAGATGCATGTTATGAGTCTTTCATGTTTTCTTGAGTAAGAGATATACAAACAAGTAAAGATGTTAATTTGCCTTTTGTTGTGCTCTGAAAGGAATTTACTCGTTTGGATTTGTTTTGGTCACTTTCCTCTGCCACGTAAATACTTAGATAATGATAAAGAGGCTTTTTCTTAAGATTATGTCTTTAAGTAAAGCTGTGGGATTTGCCTTCTGAAAAAGCATGAGCAGAAAAAATTTAATATATTTTTTGCTAAGAATTCATAATCCTTAAAAGGTTGAATGGTTCTGCACAAGAATCTAAAGATATAATAAACTAAGGGCTAAACTTAAATATCCATTTAGCCATTGTTTAAACCTATTTATTATTGAAGAAACAAGGGAGAATTGGTGTCTTACCTGTGTAGAGATAAACCCTGGACAGGTTCCAAGTCCATTACAGGACAGCACAGAGATTTGCTTAACCAAACAAATAACATTAGATGTTCATACCTAAGGAAACAATTGAGTAACCAGGTAACATACAAACTTTTGCTTTTGGACTTTAAGAGGAAGCCACACTGTCCAGAAAGAAGTCATGCATTCATGGAGATATATTAATAGTCCATGCAGAAACTCAAACCAGAACCTTATTGCCCTCTTTCTGAAAAGCATCAGTTCCATTTAGCAGTCCTGAAATTAAACTTTTTAAAACTAATAAACTATCCCATCTAAACGGACAGTAAGGGTTGAGAGCTGGTTGTTGACTGATTTTATAATTTCTAATGCATTAGATTCTTTTAGCTGATTCTTTAAGAAAAATATGTGATTTTTATATTATTTTTGACTCTAGGACAACAATATTGGTCGCAATTTGCCCACTGCCTTGGTCTTCTATATTATGGTCACTGAGACCCATAACCACTCCATGAGCTTAATTGTCTGCGTAAAAAAGCCAGAGAGTGGTAAACAGTATAAATATATATTCATCATGTAGGGCCTACATGCAGGACTGTGGTCAAAAAAAGTCTTCAAAACACCCTTAAAAATATTTTCTGCTAGTATTTCCCTGTGTTTAGCTTCATTAATCTTACAATAAACCCTGACCTTAAGGTAAAGCTGTGTTTTTTACTAAACTAAATTACTTTAAAGTGGTCTTAAACAGAGATTCTAAATAAAATATATGAGAACTTATGGCTATAAAAAGACCAAACTGGGAAAAGAGGAAGGGGTTCTTAAAAAGGGTGCAGTTCCTCTGACCTCTACTGAGTTACATTTCCTTTTACATCTGTGGCAAATAGGAAATAAACGTTTAAAATCCCCCCCTTTAATTCAGTGTACTGTAAATCTCTGCAGCAATAAACACGGCTGTCCCGTCTTGGTGACACTGTGAAACAGTCGCCTCAAGCAGGGTGTCTCTTTTCATTATGCTTTCCCTCAATCTGTCATGATGAGTTTATATGCCGTGGATCAAAGCGCTGCAGTCCCAGACACCTGACCTGGATCTCAGGGTCACACTGAAATGTCAAGAGGTGAAGTTGGGACATGCTGGCTTGGAAGAAGTGCAGGGTGTAACCTAGTAAACACGTGCTAACAACACATCCTCGGTGACTGCTTCTAAATGGGCCTCACCAATGCTCCTGTACAGGGTAGGGAAGTAGAGGCGAAGGAAATATCTTTTAAGTTCAACGAGTGCACTGTGGTGAGGACAGCCTGAAATGAAGCCTGGATTTTGTGGAGAAGAGCAGGCTATCAGCTTCCTTCTTTTCTGTCTCTCTGTGATAATTGAGGGTTCCTGCATTTCCATTGGCTTCTGCTTCAACTCACAGAGGCTCTGTTACTATTTATTAGATGGTTGATAATTGAATTAACTGATTATTGGGAGAAAAAAAAAAAGAAACAGAACAGCTCGCAGTGAGTTAAATCATCGCTTGTTTTAAATCCTTTAGAGGGCTTTCAGAAAACGCTTTGTTGTTGCTGAATGTGACTAAATCCAAGGTTTGTCCTTTTGCTTTTCCTATTATCTACAGTAACTTTGTGCGTGATCAGAGCCGTTCCAATCCCAGGGCTGCAGCACCAACACTATATTGAGTCAAACTGAAAACGACTGCAACGGCGTGATTAATGGCTTGTTTACACTGCGTGAACAAATATTAGGCAAGAGAGCAATAAACTTTGATAGCAGAAATGCTTTTCTCTTCACTTTCATTGTCGGGGTATCTCTCCTGAGAAAACAACATACCCTTCAAATCTGTTTCCTAGACAGTGACAGAATGGGCTGCTTTGAGTATCTCATTTCCTGAATATGATTACATAAAGAACACACATTAGTCAGAAAGATTGCAGGAATTCATTGAGAAGGGATAACTTCCGTCTGCGAGGATTTGTTAAGGAAAGCACTTTAATTTCATTTAAGGTCAGATGATACAATATTTTCTTCCTGACTATGAAACCTAAATCAAATTCAGAGTGTGTGTTTATGGCGACAGGAAAATAATATTCACTTTTTTTTCCATAATGAAGTTAAATTACAATTCAATTGAACTGGTGGGAAACTTTACCTTCGACACTCTCTGGGCCACTTCGCGGCCTACAGAGAGCCCCTGGACGAATGTGCGTGCAGCGATGAATGCACGGGTAACCTGAGCCTTGAGCTTCCTGGGCACATCTCCAAATGGCTTGAGTTCATCTGTGTACTTACTGATACACTCCAGATAGTCCTCGGTGATGACATACTGGGAGTTCAGCAGCGTGAACATGCGCTCCAGCAGCCGTGACCAAAAGTCATTAAGCATTTCCTCCAGATTAACGTTCCCTCCTGTGTAATAGCGCTTGAGCTCTGCAAACAGGTTCTCAAACACCTCTGCGTTCTGCATGTAAGGCTTGCCGTAGGTCCTCACAAACATCTCATTCAGGGACCGCTCCGTGTTCTCCAGGAGCTCCAGGAAGAATTCTGGGAAAGAAAATAAAATAAAAGAGGGGCAATGTCTAATTATCTGTGGACACATTTACAAAGAAAAAAAAAAAAACATTAAGTAAAATGACAGTAGAATGAAAGATTTACAAAAAGGAGATACAGGCATGGTGATTGGTAGAAATACCTAGCATCCATTGCCTATTACCATATGTGAAAAACCCTTGACGTACATTACAGTTTAATACCAATGTATAATCTAAGATCAAATATAAACATCTTTTTATGTTATTTTATTTTTTTAGTCACTGGTTCCACAGTTATTATCATATCAGCATCCTCTATAAAAGAAATGTCACTGAACCATTCTTTAATTCATACTTACCTAATAAAAGTTATCAGAGTCCTTCAGAATATTTAATATTTAATATGAATTTATCATTAGTACAATTACAAAAAATATAATCAATCCACTCATTTAGGTACGGTGGAGGATGTCTTTGTTTCTCTTAGAAAAATGGGAACTTGGTTAAAGTGCAGGGCATCATAAACTATTTGAAACATTTTTAATAAAAATGTGGTGGACTTTATTTGTAAATGGAGGATGGCCTGTCATAGGCTGGGTATTTAAGCAGGATATTCTGCAGCCAAATAAACATGGTTTCTTATTATAGAAGATGCAGAACCCAGGATTATCTAAAAGATCCATCTCTGCATGATCCAATTCATTAAATGGCTATAGAAATAAAGTTGCATCATTGTGTCAGGCTAAACAAGATCTTGACTGTATACATTAATTGATATGGTACACATGATTTTACAGAAAATGTATTTCTTATTTTTTTTCGTCCCTGAGCTAACTTTGCCCCCTCCACATTGTGTGAAGGGGCAAAGTAACCCCGGGAAATGGATAAGCATTGGGATTTCAAAAGAAAAATTACTTGTCCACTGACAACAGTAATAGTAGATATTTTGTAAATATGTATACGAACCAATTAGTCCATCATTTACAGTGTTTTGACCTTATCTCATCTGTTACAGATCTTTCTATCTATCTATCTATCTATCTATCTATCTATCTATCTATCTATCTATCTATCTATCTATCTATCTATCTATCTATCTATCTATCTATCTATCTATCTATCTATCTATCTATCTATCTATCTATCTATCTATCTATCTATCTATCATCTCTCTCTCTCTCTCTCTCTCCATCACGTTCTGGATCTTCCTTTGCCCTTCTTACAGTAAGGCATACCCACATAGTCTCCAAAGAATATTATACTTTGGGTTAGTGTTTTTCTCTTAGACCATATTTTGCCTGGGATCAAATAGTTATTTCATTACATCAAATAAAAGTTTGCAAATTAAATATTTCACTTTAATGTATCATTTTATTTGATAGATTTGCTCAACAGTCTGTTTAAGACAAATACTTTCAAATAGGTTGATTGATTAAACTCACAAACTCCACACAGGGTGAAATCATTTTATCTATGTAAAATCTTTCAAAAGTTATTTTGTGTGCTCCCAAACTTTCTGCATCTTTTGATGAGTTGCTCTTCCTGCTGCTTTTATTTGAAGATTTATATCTTCCCCCTGACTATGATCCCTCCAAATCTGAATAGAAATTCCACAAATAGATACAGACAGATGTTCTCCATATTCATGCAACAAAACAATACATCACTCCACCATGACAAAATCTCTGTTTTTATACTATCTAACATGGAGCAGCTCTTTGTTTTATAACACTCTGCCTGGCTGTCCCTGTCTCTCTGTGCATGCTCTCTTCACTGTTCTTTGTCCACCTGACAGCCTCATAAAACCTTTTATGAGAACATCCTTCCTTTATTAAAAAAACAAAGCCTTCAAGCAGGCGGTGAAAAAAAGAAAAAAAAAAGTTTTTCTTTTTCTCTAACCATTGCCAAATTAATAAAAATTAGTGAGAACTATGGTTCTTTAATAGATCTTTGCAATGTAGTAAGTAGGTATGTAAGAATATTTCCAGCCCATGAGATGGGAGAATACACAAGACTTTTACAGGTCACTGAAGGCAACCCAGACATCGTTCTCCTAAATGCGTGGTTTAAATCTTGGATGTTCAAGGTACGGCCAAAATGAAATTTCCAACCCTTTTATGACTCTGTGCCAGACACGGATCTTATATCAGAAAACACTAGCACAAGTGGTTGATGCAACTTGAATCTTTATGAGGAGATTTTGACAGAAAACTGTCAAATTAGCTTAAAATGAAAGTTGGAAAGTAAAACACAAAATATATATAAGGTCTTTAAAGATTTGCCAGTTCTATCAACCTTCTGAATTAGAATTATACACTTCCTCTACTTTTAGCTTCATTAACAGCTAGCAGCCAGATATATTATGCTAAAAAAGCTTACCAATTATTCATATCTTTGTTTAAAAATCATTTTGTTTTCAACAAAGTTCTGCCACATGAATGGTTTAAAAGCATTAGGGAGTTATTTCATGCTTATGTAATTGCTGTGATCCACCTCAACCAGTCTTGCAAATGCCTCCCTTTTAAGCATAACTAATTGTGTTAGTGTAACATTAATGAGTGCTGTGGGAAAAAAGAAAAGAGATAAAAAATAAATAGGTTGAAAACTGGAAATGCTGTTTTTTAAATGATGCAATTTCAACTTTGTCCTTTCTTCTAGCTTGGCAAAAAAGACCTTTTAAAGATAAGGTTTTTCTTTTTTTTTTCTTTTTAAATATCTTAGAATTTCAGTTTTTGAAAATTTACTTCATGCATTCAAAACTTTTTAAATGTCAGTTTAAAAACAATATGAAAAGGATTTACTTTATTTTTTGAAAGATTTGCTACAGGTATCTTGTTACATATTGATAAAAGGTTTATAAGCCATCAACAATGAACCACAAAACAGTATTAAAATATTCAGTTGAGTAAAATCAACTGGGCAACACATAAAACACTTCCATTACTTTTCAATAAACAATACACTAATAAATTTTTAACATAATTAAACAGACAAAATAAAAATTTCAATATATTGCAAGATCATATTACTGTACTGACTAAAATAAATGACTGAAAGATATCAAACCTTTATGCAAAATCAGAAAGCTAACCAAACTGGCCATTTATTGTGAGTTAATGTAGGCAAACAGATATTAGTTTGATAAATTGGAAGGCTCAGTGAAGACTGTACTTTATGTTAAAGTTTGAGTCGATCAATGTTTGCAGCAAGAGGCTGCAACTCTTTTCAAAGTCTGTTATGGAAAGTGCTGTAATTGCTTCTGTTGTCATCTTTTGGGGGAGACTGCATCAGAGTCAGGAATTTAAAAACAACAACCAAATACTGTATATATAAACCCTATATAAAAAACATAATATATATAATATAACACAACAAAGGGTACTCATTCATTTGTTTCTACCCAAAGCCATCAGCATCTATAAAATTTCCACAGTTTTGACAAGATTTATTTTCACTTTTGGATTAATAATTTTTTTTATTTTATTTAACTGGAATGAGTTATGTAAATCCCAGTTCTGGAAAAACATGATGGTTCACATAGATTCATCAGGTAATCCTGCAATGTTTCTGGTAAAATCCATTACAAAGTGCACTGAAAGGGTGTCAGGAATGGCTTGGGAGTTGAAGTAGAAAAAAGGGCTGCAGAGTGATGTTTGCATGTGGGGGCTGTGGTGAGACTGCAGCACTGTTTAGCTGAATGGTGAAAATCTGTGGTTTGATTATCTCCATTGCAATCTGAAAATATGTGTGTTCCACAGGACTAATGTTTTTTCATCTCCTCAAAAAACCTTCCCGACAAATCAGCTTTTTCAGCTGGTCTCTGTTCACCAATAACTTTCTCTAGTATTAAATAATATGAGCAAAGCAAACATTCCCTTTACTACTTGATACTTGATAAAAAAAAAAAAAAACTGAACATTAAGTGACTATCAAGTCTTACTATAACTGCATAAAGTCTGGTTCAGTTCTACTCCAGATTGGATTGAGTCTTTATTTCAGTCAGTCCCTCACCACTGTGGGCGTATATATGGACAGTTACGTGGGCAGACCCTGAGAGTGAAAGATCTGTGTTGGTCATCCAGACGATTTTTGGAGAAATGAGAAACCTCAAAGTTGTGGGTTCGACGGAGTCAAAATATACCAAATATTTAATTTTGTTCGAAAGACAAACAGTCAAAAGACTCAAAACGTTAAGATCAAAGCCTAGAATGATCTCACATCTCAACGTCCATGTAGTTTTTATAATGGCTGACTTAAATAAACCAGATGTTTAACAGTTAATTTCTACTTGTAAAAATCTACCGATGTTTTAGCACTGTATTTGTTGAACATGTTGAATATTTGGTTGCAGATCAAAATCCACATATGAGCTTTATTGAAAATAAATATATTTCTGATATATTTTAATAAATCTGTGTTTGGCTGAATTTTGGGTCCTCTGCCTTGAACATTACAGTTAGGGAGTGTTTAATTCACATGTAGGCTGCAAAATATGACCATTTATCTCATGTGAAATGTGTCTTGTATTCGTTCATTAAATCTAAACAGTATGGACATAAAATATTGACTCACACCCTTTTTTGGGTATCGCACCAAGATGGCATGACGTGATGACATTATAAGCGAATTTTGATTGCGTAAAAGAAAAGCCACTAAAACTCAGACAACACAAAAACAAATGCTGTAAGCCTCTTTTACAAAACATGGTAAGACCAGGCCTGCAGTTTTGTCATTTGTCTACCGGAGGCTTGAAAGACATCTACCACAATCAAACAATGAACAAAAAAACCCTTAAAACAATTTTTCCATCAACATCAGTGGATAGCTGCAGTGAATGGCCATCTATTCTTACATTCCACCCGTGACTTGCAAATAAGCAGTAGAAAACTAGTTTTGGCCACACCTTTAGAATTTTTTTTTTTTTTAATCTTTAGTTGGTTGTGCCATACCCTTAATGATTGGCAATCTGGGTGGAGAGCCATAGTGGCCATGTGAAAAAAGTTAGTTGATTTAAACCAGTCAATAAGAAGACCATGATACTGAGTTCATCCCTGTTAGGGAGACATGGATAAAATACCTTTAATGCAACCTCTTATATGTCAGCACATCTCTGTGGCACTGCTCCACTCAAGCTACTTTGGAGTACCTGGACGGCTGAATATGGTGCCCTGTGAACACCAGTAAGATTTGCTTCTCCGTATCTTGGAAAAGGTCTTTCGAGTCTTTGAACTATGTAACTGTCAGGATTTTATCAAAGTCAGGCTATTAAGTCGACTAATAAATTTGCCAAAACTACCACCTTTTTCTCGAAATGGAAATGCGCTCAAAGCAGTTCACTGGAGGTAGGTCACATCCCAACCCCACATAAAAAATGCACATCACCGCCAATTATCATAATGGCCTGGACAAAGGTGTAATGGTTTTAAAGTGGTCATTATTTCTGAGCAACGTAGGTGACAAAAAAATGACATAATTCTCTATGATACCAAGGATCACATTGGACTAGTTGTATAAAGAACTCAGAAAGAAAAAAAAAAGTCTTTCTTTCCTGGATGCACATAACCTAAAATAAAAAGTCCAACATGAATGAGAATGTATATTTAGCAACTATATAGAAACTTGCAAGGTAAAGATTTTAGCTGCTGCTTTATCCGTCTAGCAGAAAACTTATTTTGTATTATTATACACAATATGACTGAAATTAAGTTCCTATGGTGTCACAACTAATTAGTGTCTCTTTCCACATCGTATCAGACTTTGTACATCTTCACTGGCCGTTTCTCTGGGGAGCTGATAAAATTAGCTTACCTATTACAACACTTTTGTATCTTTCATCAAACAATCTTTCTTGTTTTTTAAAGTCAAATTTAAAAAAAAGGACAGTAGTAGAATGAACTGAGGTATTAATAAATATGCATGGATTCAAACATTATCTGATGTGTTTTTCCTAATAAGATCAGTCAGTAATGCTGGGGGATATGCTAAATGAATAATGTCAGCTCAGCTTCAGACAAAAGTTCGCTCAAAAATAAAACACTGAATTTATAATAAAATTACTGCAGTCACATTTAAACAAAAACACTGATAAATAGAAGCAAGTTATTATTAATTTGCTTAAGAAATCTAAGCTGTGCCTGTTTTGGATTGATTAGAGTGTTTAAATATTGTTCAAAATGAATAATTTGAATCTGAAAGCATGAGAAAATAATACACGATTAATGAATTATTTAGCATGGATTCTGCCATAGTTGATTTCATTCCCGACAGTGGAGCGAGGACTTTGGGAGCTGGTGCCAGCAGACCCACCCCCTGATTAGTGCAAAGAAAACCAAGAAGCATCACACTGACACCAATGAACATCCAGGGAGTAGAGACTTTGATATTAGGCTCACACAATAATGCTTTGTATAGGAACGGTCAGACCAAAATCTACCTTTTGAGGAAACTGAAATCTTGTGCAGGGGGCACTCCTTTTAGACCTTTTTTTTGACTCTGGTAGCATCAGCCTTCTTCTTTGGTGGTATCTACAGCTAAGATCATCTACAGCTGAGAGGAAACGGTTCAATAAGCTCATTAGAAAGGCCAGCTCTGTGTTACAGTATATTGCCTCCTGGACCAATTGGAGCTGGTGGGAGTCAGAAGAACTGTGCTAAAATATCATCACTGATGGCCAATATCTCCCACAACCACACATGAAGCTGTTGCTGAACTATAGAGCTCCTTCAGTGACAGACTAAAGTGGAAAAAGTAGTTTTACCGCATGATCCTTCCGCTTAATAGCTGTTGGACTAAAGCCATCCGAATAAACCCAGTAGTTGTTTACATTCCTGCTATTATTTGCACTGTTTTATTGCACCTAAATTAATTGAAAAACAGGTTTCCATTGCAAATGAAATTTCTGCTCTGATTTGCATTACTTCATTGTTTAAACAGTTTAATTTTCACTTATTGTAAACACAATTTAGATCATTTTTTAATGCAAAAATTATCCCACTAAGTAGCACATTTATTTATATCACAGTGGGTATTTTGTGTGATAATGTTTACACTTGCTTTACAGTCAGTTATACTTATTTCAATATTTTTGGCAATCTAAATACTTGTTCTCCTGTAACATTGCTGTGGTTGCACCTGCACTTTCCCAATGTGGGACAATAAAGTTTATTCTATTCTATTTTATTCCGCTTTTCATTATGCTTACAATTGTACTTGTAAATGTAACATAAATCTAGCACATACATAATTGAGATGTCTGACCACATTAAGATTTATAAAATACAATACAAAATATTGGGCCACAACATTTAATAATCTCATGTGCCAGGAGCTCATAATATTTCACTGACAAATCTCAGTTCGAGGCTGAGTTCTTGCTGTGTACAAAAGGCTGTGCACAGGCTTTTTAGAGCTTTTTATGCTCTTGGTTTCGGTGCTGCAACAGAAAACCATTGATTGATGGTTTCTGTGATGGCAAAGATATCAGCAGACTATTTCAATGATCTTGAAACACAGTATTCCTGTTGTGATTGTTTTAAACTATATAATAAAGGTAGAGAGATTGTTATGAAAGTGTGGAGGAAAAGTATTTTTGGAAGAAGTTATTTTAAAGTCAAAAGGAAAATGAGCTAAATAAGAATAAGACATTGGATTTCAAATTCAATTCATTGAAAACCATTGAAGGAAGTTAAATGTTGTTGTACCCTATAGTATCCAAGTTCCCTTGATTGTGTGGAGAGCAATAGTTTTTGTACTGGTCTATATCAATGCAGAGTTGGAGAAGCCTCTTACTTGCACACAATTTGGTATTGTATCCCATGCTGAAGAGGATGCTCACGGTTATTCATGATTTTCTTCTTTTGCTGACTATGTCATATTACCCATTATAATCAATGAAAGAGAAGGCTTGAGCTTTCTCCTTTTATTTCTTTCTTAGCTCTGGATCCTCTATGCCTCTCTAACAACTCATCTAGGATTCGTGGCTGATCTGAGCTTTCTTGATGATAATGAGCTACTCCCAGTGGTGAACCACCTTCTTGCCACAATTATGTGTCACAACAAATGCCCAAAAGTATTATCAAAACTCCCACCAGCTTTACAGCATCCAAAATCAGAGATAACGGTTGCCTAAAAAAAGTTATGTTTCCGCCACACATAGAGTAATAATGTTTTTAAACTAACACAGCAGAGGTACAATAATATTCCAGAATCACTTTTTTGTAAAATGTTTCACAATTTTATTTCTAAATGGCTTCTATTCATTTGTAAATGATTATGATTTTGTCTCTGCATTTAGTCTGACATAATGATATAAAGTGCGGAAAGCTTATTTCCAGGACCTATGCATGTTAAGTGTGAGGGATTGCTGTAAAGTCAACAACAACACAAGCCATCGTTTTGGTGTGCTGGTTCCGGAGTGAATGCTGCAAAGGACTCAATGCAACCTGCTAGATTTCTTTAGAATAGTAACTTTTGTAAACTGATTATAATGTATTTGTGATTTGAATCGATTGCCTTGAGAAGACATCTGTTGTACATTGGCGCTATATAATTAAACTGGTTCTTGATTCTTAATTCTATGACAGCAAATAAACCATATGTTATAGTCTGATATAGGGTCTTGAAAATATATTATTACTTCTTTAAGCTTTTCACCTTTTGTCATTAAAAAACAAACTAAAGTAGAGAGTATAAGACAAAGAAAATGGCACATTAGCACAGATTACTCGAAAGTAAAAGGGGTGGTTTAAATTTTGTGATTTTTTTTATTTATATATAAAACCAAAGGAGGTTCTACAAAGTACGATTTTCCTTTTGCTTCTCAGTTGAACAGAAATCTGTTTCTATCAATCTCACATATGGCTAAAACACTGTATTGACACTTGTGTTTGATAAGTGACAAGGGTATAATACATTTTTAAACCAAACAGGAACCAATTGGATATTTCTGACGGCAGCATTGATGGAGCATCCATTTATGAAGGCAGGCTTGAATAAGCTATAAAAAATTATATGTTGTAGAGTAAACTGCTGTTATTACCAGCAGAACGCTTAGTGATCTCCACAGGACTCCAAACAGTCCGACGGAGGCATCACTCTGTAGGTGACAGTTTAAAGTGCATAGAATAACACACGCTTTGTTTTCAAACCCTTTAAGGTTCCTTTCATTTAAAATCCACATGCCAATCATAAACTTGGTCATTGATTGGTCAGTCTGAAAAAGAGCTGCTTGGATGAAAGGCAAATAATTCCTTTATTTCTATATTTCCTTGTTTATTTCTTAAATAAATCTACCATCCAGTCACACACTTGTAAATTCTTACATGCTCAAACTTCCGTCAAGGCAAATATTAAAGAAAAGCTTAATTACTAAATTAAAAAAAAATTTATTTTTTTATTTTTGTTTTTTTTCCATTATGGTAACTAGTTTATTACCTGCTGCAGATAGCACTAACTAATCTTATTTTAGAAAGCCACGGCTCTGCCACCCACTCATAATTCTGCTATAGGTCACACACAGAGTAGTAATAGAGTGAGCTTTTTGTTATGCAGGAACTATTTACATTTTGTGACCTGGTGGAGCCACAGCAGATAGAGCCGAAAGATTGAAAGACAGTGGAGATGGTTGTGAACTTCAGGAAAAACCCTGTCTCAACTCCTGAATAAACCTGTATGACTCCAGAATTGACACAGTGGTCTCTTCCTGCTTCCTGGGAACCATTATCTACCGGGACCTCACTTGGGAGCTGAACATCAGCTTCCTTATCAAGAAAGCCCAGCAGAACGTGTACTTCCTGCGGCAGCTGAAGAAATTCAACCTGCCAAGGTCCGTGATGGTGAACTTCGACACAGGCATCATTGAGTCCATCCTCACATCCTCCATCAGCATCTGGTACCCTGCTGCTAATGCCGAGGATAAAGGCAGGCTGCAGTTCAGCATTAGGTCTGCTGAGAATGTGGACGTCTGCATTCTCAATCAAGGAATCAAGGAATTTTGACATCACATGTGGTACATGAGGTGGGGCAAAATTCTACTCCCCCGGTCCAGTTTACACCCTGAGAGCAATTTTAAATAATATAATAAAATATAAAGAACTATGCGAGAAATAGGATTTGGACACAGAATCTACAATATGGGACTTCGGACATAGCAGCAATGAGAATTCGGAGTGCAAGTGACATACTAAGTGACATTTTAAAGTGACACATTAAAGTGTGATATTAAACTGAACAGTGCCGGTTAAAAGAGAAAGTGTTTTTCATTTGTAATTGAGTGTGTTTGAGAGTCTCACAGTTTCAGGAATGAAGCTGTTTCTCAGTCTGGTGGTTTTACACTTGACGCTACGCAGCCTCCTGCCTGAGGGGAGCGGGACAAAAAGTGAGTGTGCTGGGTGTGTGGGGTCCTTCATGATGCCGGAGGCCCTCTTCCTGCATCTGGAGGTGTGAATGTCTGTGGTCCTGGGGAGGCTGACTCCAACAGTCCTCTGTGCAGCCTTCACCACCCTCTGCAGAGCTTTCCTGTCTGCAGCAGAGCAGCTTCCATGCCACACGTTGATGCTGGAGCACAAGACGCTCTCCACCACACATCTGTAGAAGGAGGTGAGGACTAAGCTCCCGAGTCCAGCTCTTCTCAACCTCCTGAGGAAGTAGAGCCGCTGGTGCGCCTTCCTGACCAGAATGGAAGTGTTGTTGCTCCAGGTGAGGTTGTTACTCAGGTGTACACCCAAGTACCTGTAGCTGTTGACAACTTCCACCGCAGATCCTCCCATGTGCAGGGTAAGGTGGGCATGCTTGCCCCTTCTGAAGTCCACAATCATCTCCTTGGTTTTCTTTACATTAATGCAGAGGTTGTTATCTCTGCACCAGCCCTCCAGGTGTTCCACCTCCTGCCTGTAGCTGGACTCATCACTGTTTGTGATGCATCCATTCTACCGTCGCTCCAGGACTCTGAAGCAAGCAGGAAATATTCTGGCTAATTACTTCCACCCCAGTCACAAACTCTGTGACACCCTACCCTCTGGCAGGAGGCTGCGGTCCAACAAAACCAACATAAGCAGAACTGAAAAGGAAGAGTTTTAAGAGTTTTAGATATTCTCCTTATGTAGCTACAGTATATTTGGGGTGACAGAGTGGAGAAGTGAATAGTTCAAATATTCACACAGCAAAGATTCAGTGGGCACTGAATATATTTCTATGTGTGGATAGACTTTAAAAAACAAAGGCATCCTCTCTCATTATATAAAAAAAAAAGGTTGTTATTTGTGTGGGCTGCAACAAGCAACTGTAGAATAATCAAAGTGTGCACATGAAATGAATATATATACAGTCGGTACATTAACTCCAAGTGGGTGTAACTCCAGAGTGGGGCGTTAAATGGATTACAAAGGGCATCTAAATAGCCTAAGAGTGTGGTCTTATTTAGAACTTTCTACTCCGGAGCAGTATTGTGGCAAACACAAGAAAATGTTATAATGGAATATGAAGAGTGAGACAACAACACAATTGTAAGAAAAACCATTACCGCAAAGACACAAATTACATAAAGAATCAACAGTGAGATTAAATATTAATAAAGGAAACAACATCTCACACATTCTAAGCAGGCTGTCAGCAAAGAAAGTATCTGGCATAAATCCTGCACAGGACATCATCTTTGACGACAGTAACTAAAATATGGAGAGTGGCAGCAAATCTCAAGAGAAAGAAAGATAGCCTCGGGGTCATATATGTAAGTGCTGCTGCTGAAAAAACAACCCCTACCCCAATCCCCACCCCCACCCCTTTCACCCATCAATTCTACTGACGAAAAATGGGGGGAGGGGTTCAGTAAATGATTAAAGTAGGGCTGCACTTCATAATCGATTCGTTTTATTATTAATTTTATTACGCTTATTATACCGCGCTGGCTTTTCCTCTCCTGCTTAAACTCCGACATGCTCTCGTCTCATATGTTCACTTAAAGACTACTTGGTACATTTTCGTGCTCCGCCATCTTGCACAGGGCTAATTTGTTTATGCGTGGCATGCGGCAAGCACTAGCAAAACAAGGCTAACGGTTGGCTGATTTCTTCTTCTACTGCTCCACCAGTAAATTATGGTTTTAGGTAGCTTACTATTGCTACATATTGATGGTAGGTATAACGGATTGTGTTAAAAAATAGAACGCTTACTGTAAAACATGATTCTAAAAAAACTAATCGATCACTAAATTAGTTGTCAAGTATTTTAGTAATAGATTTTAATCGATTAAATCGATTAGTTATTTCAGCCATAGATTAAAGTAAAAAAATGTTATGCAAGCATTTACGAATCACATATGAGATAAAGAAGTTTGTAATACTAGTACAATTTAAATACAATTTGTCTTTTAATAACATATCGAATACTATATAGGACTATTTTCTGTTTTATGCTAAAAAAAAAAAATAATAATAATAATAATCTTTTACAGAGTGCGATTTTTAAAACGATGTTCCCCAAAACTCTAAATACCAATTATTAATATTCTTAGGTTACAAAATGTCTTGTTTTTTTTATAAAGCATCTAATTGCCACTGCTGAGAAGGCTGTTGCAGCAAATCAAAATCAACTCTTATGGCCCCAAATAATTAATCTGTATTTCAGAAGTTGACTGTAGTTTGATGATTATATAAATCTTTGTTAAATATACCCCAAGAACACTATACAACATTGTCATGTTTTAATTTGAGTACATTTATTAATTAGGGAAAAACACAGAAAGAACTAATTTAGAGAAACTGCCAGGGTCACAATTATTTTCCCCAACAGGACAACACATTTTTATTTTTATTTTTGTTTTTTTACTTTTCACGTTTCAAGCATAGAGAGAGGGGAATCAGACAGTTTCTGTATTCCGGGTCCTCTATTATGACCTCCTCTCTAATAAATCTGCCGGATCTTTCAGTGGAAAACAAGATGCCCATGTACTTTACTGTCATATGTTTTGGGATTCCTAGGACTGAATTGCATATTTTCTTGCACAAGACTAGTTTATGATACAATACACTTTAACTATTTTTTGTTATATTTGGAAATAAACCTAACACAATCCCTTTACTATATCCACATGTGCGTGATACAAAGATAAATATGTGCCATCATCCAGCCTTGTTTGTTGTAATTTGTAATATTGTTATGATTGTATTTTTGCACCTTTGAGAAATGTTATTGTAAACATTTCTTGATGATTAAAGATTAACATGCACTTTTGCCTGCCTACATTAGTATTTCCTTTTTTAAACTATGGCTTTTTGGAATACCTATGTTTTTTAAGAAAAGCAAGAACAGTGATTAATTGAACGAAACCTAAAAAAGGGAAATTCAAACTATTATTCTTTGTTAATAAAATGTATCTATATCTATGTGACTTCCTCCCCCCACTAAATATTTCTTTACATCATCCAGAGTAACTTTTTACGACTGCAATGAAATCTAAATATGTTTTAAAGCCTTCTACATAGATTTTCTAGGTGTACAATCTGTTCTGGCTCTTCCATAGAAACCTAATCACAAAGATTATACCTCATGGAATGCATTTTATAGCTACAGTACGTATTGATAGCTGCTATTGTAACAAATAAAATTGTATTTTTTATGAAAATGTCAAAGAACAAAAAAGCTAGAAATCTGAGCTGGCAGGTGGCTATATCTGACAAGTTTCACCCCCACCATGCTTAACTATTGTCCTAAGTGATAAGCAGTGGCTACCCACACAGTCTAATGTTTTCAGAGGAATAATATTCCTTATTAAAATGCTTCTTGTAAGAGAAAAAGAAAATCACAAGGTTAAAACAGATACAAAGCTTTAATTTAAAACTCAGTTTGCTCCCAGTCAAAGAAATCCTAATTAAACAGATGGTGTTTTGAACAGTGAAAGAAGGGTTAAAAAAATTGCACGCTGCACAAAACTCCAAACAGCCTTAATAACGTAGCGTTTGTCTCTGTGTTGCTATGCAAGCTGTCAATCAGTTGTATAAAAACAGTGTTTGTTATATCCAAATAGAAGTTTCTTCAAACCAAATCATATTAATGAGATTTTCCATAGCTCATCTCCTCTGGAGGGCAAAACAAAAGGAAAAAAAAAAATAAATTCAGACAACCCTTTGCAATTTGGCCTGGCAATTTAAATGCTTTGACTTGTGCTAAAGAGCATTTAAATTATGTTTAAAATAAAATACATTTAAAACTACGCATTACAAAAACAGGCTTTTTTGACCTACCGTCAAATCTTTTGTGTCTGGAGACAAACGTGCTTCTCAGCGTGTGACTTGTTTCGTCAAGTAGATTTTCAAAGTCCAGCTTACTTTGCTGACCAAATCTGTCCTCCATTTCTTGGGTGCAACAGGTGTATTCGTGAGTGCAAACACGCAGATCTTCTCCTGCAAAAGGAAAACAAAAGGCAGGGGTTTTACATTCACAACAGCTGATAGACCAGCTAAATGTCGGAATTATAAATAAAAATAATTAAGCTAAAACTTCAAAACCAAAATGAAAAACAAATATTGTCAGATTGACTAAGATGTTTGAAGATATTCTCTTGTGAATTGAAAAAGCTGGGATGACAAAAGAGGAGGAGCTAGGATGGTAATTCTGGTTTGTATAAATCTTTAAGAAATGTAATAAAAACTAAATAAATTCAATAATTAAAAAACTATTTCTGACCTTCTATAATGAGAAAAATAATGATTCTAGTGCACAAGACCTTTATTTATGGTTGTTTGTATGCCTTTACAGCAAGAGTAAACTAGATTAAATCTGCTTTGATTCAATCAACATAGTTAATAAGACATACTCAGTACTTAGGGTCAGACTGTTGCTGATGTAAATCGGAAATGATCATTTTTCTTGTCTGTGGAAGAACCTCAGTGCTAGAGATGTCACCAAACATTATATTTTTCCATAAACACATTACAATTTTACAACAAAAGAACACTACCATTCAACAATCTGTTTCTGTGCAGGCCAGTCCGTTAAAAAGGTCTGTAATTGTTTTTTGTTTTTTGTATTACAAGAACAATCAGAGGGTTTAAAAATATTTACCACCTTGAAAAGCTAGATCGATTAGTCATGGTGTTTGTTTGCAGAGCTACAAATACCTCTTCATTTCGTGTGACAATGTTCGATACCTTTCAAAATATTAAAAAGGTGAGGAAATTGAATGTGTTACATACATGAAACAGCCGGTGCTTTAATGACTTTTCAGGTACATAGTTGCTCTGAACAATGCATGCATACTGGTATCAAAAGTGTGTATAAAAGTCAGTGGTCAGCTGTGTCAGGATGGGTTAGTTTTTAGTGACATCAATAAAGTGGTAGTTTGTATCTGTTTTGTTTTAAAAAAAAGGCCATATCAACAAAAAAGAAAGGTTTAAAATAAATAAATACAAATAAAATGTAAAAAATTTATTTGAATTTCGTGGCTTTCTACAAACTATATAATTTAAAATATTAAATTGTGTAAATGTGGATGGAGATATTAGTGCAATTAAGGAGACGGTAAAAAGCTTTGGACTGTGTGTTTGATTTATAGCTAGCTTTTCCCTCCTCTGGTTCTTCACATATCCCAGACAAGCCTAAGGTGAAAGCTAACATCAGAAGATAAACAAACATGTAATTCTTGTACACAAATGTGAATGTGATGATTTTATTGGCAAATATTGTCATTATTTTCAAAGTTACCATTGTTCTTTCTTTGTACTATCTACTATATACATGCTTTGTATTTTTTTTATCAATCAATGGATGGACAAAGCAGAGTTATTCCAAACACTTTTTTGACCAGCTTCTGTTTTATGATTTCTGACCTTTCTTTTGTTTAATAAACCCATGTTTGAGGTAGGAAATTATTTAATCAAGACAATGTGGTGTTATCAAGGGAAATGAAATGGTGATGGAAGTTAAGCCACTGGTAAACCAGATGAGATGTCCTGCTAAAAAAATCCCTCATAGTACATTATTGATGTAACTGTGGAAGTACTTAAGCTAATGAAAACTTTATGACCCCTATAATTTAATTTTCTCCAGCAACCAATGAAAAAAGAAAAAGTTAATGCAAACTTGGCTGAACCTTTGATGACTTTAGAGATGGCATTTGCCGGCTGTTGCTTGGTGACCACAGCGCACAACTAAACAAGATCAGCTGACACAAGTAATCGATTTAGCGATCGTCTTCTTATGAAGTGCTTCTAATGCAGTTTCCTAATATCATAAATCATGTGAGAGCACACAGTGGAGAGATCTTTTCACCGCTAAAATATCTAACTCTTCCTGAATAAATTACATATATCGACCCTAAAGTTAAGACCGACCTACATGGTTAAGTGGAAACTATTTTTAGCAATCAGTTCTTTTAAAAAAAAGAAGCCTCCAAGTATAAATGCATCCTATTCGGTTTAAAAAAAATATTGATTTTACTTCCTTTTTTATTTTTTGTTTAGCAGAACCTTTTTCAGAGTATGAGACAAAGTAGAATTTAACCAACACAATAACTGAACATTAGTTAAAACCTCATTTCCAAACTGTAAGTATGGCAAAGTGAGGGGGATGTTTGTGTTAGTAAATGTGTGAACTGTGCAATGAGGACAGGCATGACACTTGATGGCAAAAGTGCTTTAAATAAAGTTAAAGCAGGACAGTTCAGCTGACTGCAATACATTTTTTTATCAAAATACATTTTAATGCACAGTATTTTGTTGCATTTTTTGCCCTTACTGTACAGTATTTTAATTATTTATTGTTTTTTAAAGGTGACATTTTATGTAAAAACAAAAATAAAACTATATTTCTATTCTATTGTATTTCAATTCAATATGTAATTCAATTTTAATCACTGATTTAAAAAAAAATTCTATTATAAAAAAAATAAATAAGGTTATGCCTCTGTACAGCACGCCAACGTAACTACTGTATAGCAAGTGAAAGTTACATAAAACACATAAAAGCAATTGCCGGTAATATGATTCACCAGGCAAAGCTTTAAGATTAGACAGAAAACTACTGAACGACACTGGCAAAGGCAGATGCAGGTTTTTGTTCGAGGTTCAGTGCTGGATCGTGTGAAGTTGAAGAAGGAAATCAGTATAGACAGCTGTTCTTAAGTATGACCCAGTTAGAGTCGTTGATTTTAGCTTAAAAAAGGGACCGAATATTATTTCAAATACCTGCTGCTGCAGATGAAGAGGAGTCTAGCTTTCAATATCCTTTAGGCAGTTTCTTTTTTTATGTAAATCTGCCTAATAATTGTGCATAGCATGACCAAGGCATGAACCTCAGAAACAAGTTAAGGCATGATCCTTTTTAAAAAATGCTTTTTTTTTTTGCTTCAATAAGATCTAAATAAACTCGGAGCATTGTATTTGTTCTTTCTGAGAATTATATTGTTGGAAGTCTAATAAATCCCTTAAATAGTTTTAGCTGCAGTAGAAACTTTACTTTTAAGTGGACAAACAATATAATCATGTTAGGAATTTTTACGGACTAAATAGAATTTTACAATATTTCTACTCTAAGTTATATCATTTGAATCAAACACCGATCCATGTGTCTCATCCATTCTGTGCAACAGACTGAAAGAGCAGCAAACAAAATAAAATCTTGCTTTAACTTTCAGTAGACCCTTTTTCTGTTGAGTGTGATCTGTTCAAGGAAATGTCAGGAAGACTAAAAGAAAAAAAAAAACCTGCTTGGCACAACAACTCGTCAGTGGGCTCCAGCAGTCTCAACAGAGCAAAACATTACTTAAAAATAAGCTTGTCGTACATCAACATATGGGAAGAGGCTTTCAGGGGACTTCACCACTCAGCGAAGTGCCCTAACCTTCCAGACAAGGTTAAAACAGCACTGTAGCCTCAAAGATAATATGTCTACTGAAGCACAGACCACAAACTGTTAACAGGCTGTAAATGGTTCACTGAGCTGACTAGAAAAAGATATGGCATTGATGTCATCTAGTGTTTTAAAGCCAATTTCTTTACCTTATAACTACCAATTTTCAACTATTTGTAGTGAAAGTTATTAATTTCGGACACATAAACTGGATTAAGTAATTCACTTGAATGGTTTCAACACTGCAAATTCCCTAAGCAGCTTTTACAAAGAGTGCAATTAGCAATGCACTCAGCTTCCAAACTTCTTCAGATCAGATTGTTGTACGATCAGGGAACAGATCTATGCAAAGTTAAGAGCAGCGCCATCTGTAAATTTTGTGTAATAAGTTGAAAAACATTCAACATTTATACAAAATGTCCTTGTCCACACACGGATGCTTTAGAGATTTGATTCATTGCACACCCACAAATATAGTTTGACCAGTTTACAAGTTTCACTATGAGGTGTTTTGAATTTTGTAAAGTAATCCTGCAACTCTTCTCATCATGCAAGCTGTGACCACACCTCAGTAGCATTGTCAGTCAAATTACTAAACATACTTCAGAATCCATGGTGAAAATTATCAAAGTAACCTTTAATGTGGACAAGAGGAACATCGCAGAATATGTGGATTACCCAAACAACCATGAATCGTCCAGTGCTAAAGCATAATGTCACCCTCTTTGCTGCAGATGTTTTTCCTCTAACTCCAATCTAACAAAAAAGGGAAAAAAAAGTGTGTTCGCCTTCAGATTGACAGATGTATCTTCAATAGTGTCTGCAACTGCAGAAAGTAGCGCATGTGCACTAGCCAGAGATTTTGTAACCATTTTCTAGTCAGCCATTGTGTAAAGTTCTGACCTGGCATTATCAGCTCTATTAGATTCTGATTTTTCATCAAGCTCAACAAACAAAGTATTTTTTAGTAAGAAAGTACAAATAAGTAACAAACACAAAAATGTTTTTTTAAGCCTTTTCCTCTATTAAACATGATGACTTTGTGCGTATAAGTAAGGAAAACGGGACATTTAAGATTAGAAAAACAACAATAAACCAATGAAAGCCATTTTAAATACAGAAATGTAGGATTAAGTTAGAGGAAGCTCAGAAGTCTTCTATCTCCCATGGAGATACACTATATTGACGAAAGTGTCTGTTCATTTGCCTTTACACACTTATGAACTTGAGTGAAATCCCATTCTTAAGCCACAGGGTTTATGATGTCACCTCTCTTTGAAGCTATATCTCGACTCAATTTAAATTCAGTTTTTTTATGCAGTGCCACTGCACAGAATGCACAGAATTTTTTTCTGTTTATTTTTTGTTAAAATTCAATGTTTGGTTTGAGCATATTTATCTAGAGCAGGGGTCTCCAATCAATTTTTTTTTTAGATGCTTCCAACACAGCTTGATAAAATAATTCAGCATGTCATCAAGTTTGACAAATCAACTGTTTCTAGTAACGCACCATTCATCTTATTGTTTTCAAAAAGGGTTGTATCTAAGACCTGTAGGACATGAGCTCTCAACGACTGGGATCGTGGAACTCTGATCCAGAGGGAAATCACTTGTTAAGAATAAGAGAGAGGCATGCCTAAAACTTATTATAAATAAATGTTAATTACAGAGAGAGTTTAGATTTTTTGTACAGGGAATTACTTGGGTTGTAGCACCCACAGTCATTTAACTTATACAGGAGATCAAAAAACTAATTAACTAAATTAAATTAACTGAATTATGTAAAACAAGTACTTAAAAAAAGAATGAAAGAAGCAGCAAAGCTTGAGCACGAACCAAAAGAAAAAAGAACATATTTTCACCACAAAACCAGTCCCTCCTTACAAGATTATAGAACAATCCGAAAAATCAAGGACCGCACACAGTTACATTCAGAAAGCCAAGGGATTACAAGGTAGTTTTATAAATGAAAACATTAAGCAATGCATTCAACAACCTCGACTGCACAAGAAAAAACATATTGAGCCTGTTTAATGTATCCTGCATAACATTTTGACAAGTCACTGAACTACCAGGGGCATACCGTCTGGTCTGATGATACCTGATAATTTAACTCTTTCAATGTCATTTCCCACAGCATGCTTGGAGGAGAAATGACACTGAACATTACAGAAATCTTCAGTGCATACTAATACAGAACTACTAAATTATTTTTGTGGCAAATTGTGGCATTTAAAAAAAAAATCTGGAACTATTTTAAGTCTACATGGCTTAAGCGGAGCTACCAATAAATATGGAGGATGCTATATGTACGCTCAAAAAAACTATTAGCAGAACCGATTGAGTTTTAAATGAAATTAAAAACCTTAAAACACAAAATATAGAACATTTATTATATGGAGAACTACTGATCTATTGTGGGTGTAGTTACAGTAACTATTATAAGAGTAGAGGATTTTATTGTCCAATGATACTTTTACCTAGTTTTAAACCTTTGTATGTCTTTCTAGAATTCATGTTTCTTCCCTAAATGAGGAAAAAATAACATAAACATCAGAATCTAGAAGAGGCTTGAAGCAGTTTTTGAACACATTATTATTAAAACAAAACTTTTTTTCAGAAAAATATTGTCCTTATTTCTTAACAAAACTAAGTATAGTACCTGAGGGGGACTTCCAACTAATAGTCTCATCTCTGAATGATTGGCCTTTGGCAAGTCATTCAATATCAAAAGGATAGTAAGGGTGAAACAAAAGGCCCAACATTCTTTGTCTATTTGTCCATGACTAACAGAGCAGAGCAAAGCCTCCCTCTGCTCTGATCAATGTGCTTAACATTCATACAGAGGAGTAGATCCTACTTCTATTACCATAATAATACCAAAGTTACAGCAGATTTAATGCATACTAATGTTTTACCGCTTATTCTACAATGCACCAAAGCTATGAAAATGTATGTATTATTTTATTTTTAATGACAAGGGTATTCATGCTCTCAGTCATTCATTAAAATTTGTACAAGTTGTCATAAAAGGCTGCTATCATATCCTGTCACTTTTATATCTTAAACAGAATGGAACTGACACTAGCCAGATTATTATAAATGCTCAAAAACATTACAAATAAGTTGTTGATATACTTTTTCAAAACTCAGATTAGCTTTGTTTCAGGAATGCTTTGAATTAGATTGGTTTGCATTGTTACATGTTAAAATAGGTTAAAATTTGTTGAATTGCCAACCAATGACCAGAAATGCATAAATACGTATATAGAAAAAACAGGCGTCAATATACAAACAAAGCATATTGCTTGGGATTACTGTAGTTGTTAACATACTGCAGATACTGCTGCACAAAAATACCACTAGCTGAAAGTTGGAGAAGAAAAGGAGCAATAGTAACAAGCTAGAACCTAAAGAAACATGCTTTTAAATTATTATAACTGTTATTATGAAGATATTATAACTGATTGTTAGTAAAGTATATTTGCACTGACTACAAAAGTAAAATAGCAACCTTCGCATTTGACTTTAACTAATGCTTGTTTTTGTGTGTGTGTGTGTGGAGAGGGGGGAGTATCTGAAAGAATCAGCTACAAATATGTAATTGAATTCTCAAAAATAATATGCAGCATTAATTGTGATTTTAGAGACATTGCTCTGACGTAGTTCCCCCTTAAGATGTTGCTCTAAATTACATTTTGAGAATTTGCTCATGTTAGAATACTTAATACTTCAATAATTATTTAAATATTTATTTGTCAGATCAATTCTGTGTTTTTTTTCTGTGTTTGTAGCAGTAGAAAATGTTCTTTATTTATATACTCGGCAACATGTGTTTTCATATTGTCATATTTCTGATTCATCTAGAAGGAAAAGGAAGTATATTCATGAGTCCTCCTTATATGTTGAAAAAATGTTTTGTGGTAGCCAAATCATAACTGATTTCAAGTGGTTAAATATATGTGTATATTGAAAAAAATAAAAATAAAATCCCTCTAGATTCGGTTTTGGTTTTAGATTTGAAAAGATCAAATGTGTCTCCCAGACATTATTTAAATGTTGTATTAACTGTATTTTGGTATCCTGGTATGACATCTTTTGCATGTTTTTGTAGAAAACTGAATGTTCAATTGTCTGAACACCTCTTAAAATAACTTTACCTGCAGCTTTTTCTAAAGTTGTTCACCGTCCGCTGCATGTTAGAAGTTAAAAGATCTTTGTGTGTCTCTCTTGACATTGTGACAGTGGTGTTCTGTGTAAACAATCTTGTGGCTCAGGTTGATTCAAAGTGTCCTGTGCATAAAGTAGCAAAGGTAGGCCACCTCTCTGAAGTATTCCTCAGAGTGTCTGGCAAAAGAGACCCGCAGCATATGTTCTCTGCCATCTGCTGTGTCGCTTGGTCTCCCCTGACAAGCCTTTTATGGAGTCACAGTTGAAGCCACACACACACACACACACACAGCCCTTATGAGAATAACATTGGGGGCGCCGTTCCAGCTTTCCTCGTCTTTTGAGGATCAATATGGAAGGATACAAAACTAAAGAGTTTGATTGCTTTTACTTAACTTTTTAAATTCTGAAATAAATATACAGATCATGGTCTGTTTTGAATTTCAAAAGTCTAAGAAGTGACTTCCTTCAGTTTATTTAACACCAACCACATCTTTAAAAGAGGCCTGTAGTTGTTAAGTGACTTAGTGCAAGAAAACTTTTTGCTGATGTTAGAATGAGTCAATTCTGACCACGATTGCTTACAAACAAAGTAATACTGTAGCTTTAAAGTGACCAAGCTGATGTTTGGAGGGACTTTGCAAAATAAACCACATATTAACACTAATTTCACCTCATTTTATGTGCTTTTGCATAATCATCTCATCCTAATAACATTATCCTAAGTTGTACACATAGTTTTAGTATTTAGTAGAACTTCCTTTTAAACTAAATGAATTAGGCAAAAGTGTTTTTGTAGTCTTGCAAATGCTACTTAGAACAATTTATTTGACTTTGGTCCCGCACCTTCTGAGAAACCTGGTTTAACTAAGTGGGTCAACTTGAGCCAACACATTTTACAAGCACTGCTTACAAACTACCTAGGAATTTAAATCAAGGCTTTATTGTGACCTCTCCAAAACTTTGACGATGACTTGGTAATTTTGTGAAGAATTAATTATTGCTATTTACTGTTGCTTTCAGAGGAAAATAACATAGGTTTAAACTGAATATAAATCTGATGAACAATAACTTCTGCAGGTTAGAAAGTAACTGACATTTTTAACATGAATACTTTGTTAATTGTGACATTTCTATGTAACTCATTTTATATACCTTCTTTACCAATCGTTCTATCCTAAACCAACTACATTGAAGCTGAATCGATGAATGTTTTTATCCTTTACAAGGAGAAAGAATGCTGTTACAAGCAAATTAATACTCACCTGGTATGGCTCAGGGAGTGAGAATCAACAGACTGTCTGCGAAGGAGTCTTCAAGCACACGAATGGAAAATTTAATAATTTTGGTTTAACAGCAAGTGGGCCTTTCCTACGCATTAAAGAGAGGCATTGAAAGCATTTTCATGGAAACTGCCATTCAGTATGAATGTGTTGCATTGATGCAAATGTCATGAAGTGGAAACCAAAAGTAAATACAGCTTGAGTTTTTATAGGAAAAGTCAAACTGAAAAAAAAATCAAAGAAATACAGTAAGTGTGTAACTAAGGGTTTAAGATAAACATCTACTATATAAGAAGAAAAATACATTTTTTTATGTATATTTTATATATTTCCCTATGCATTATGCATTCAAACTAAATTTGTAGTAAATCTAGACTATGTAACTGGCTGCCCATAATGTAGTGAGAAGCCTAGGGGGAATAAAAGGGCCAAAACTTATAAATCCTGACAGGTGAGAGTTATATAGTTTTTCAGGATGCAGTTCGAATGTATTTTCTAATTCCCAGGGAGTCAGATAATACAAACAATTATCAATAATAACAAAATGAAGTAGTAAGCAGCAGTTAAAATGGTTCATATTGTCTGACTTCCAGGTAGAGATCTACCACAAAAATAAGATGGTAACCTTAACTGGATTATTTCAGTTTGATCCTACATGAGTATTGAAAGGCTAGGAACCCAGAAAAAGCTACATCCAAAGAACTACCAGGTCACGCTAACCCCAATAGTCCTTAGTATGGAGGCTGTTAAAAGAATAATTCAAAGACAACTTCTATCAGTATTATGGAACATTTTGAAAAGTAATTGAAGGGATATAGAGGAATGTTAAAGCAACAATAAGTAACTTTTCAACTTTCATAAAATATTTTCTTAACTTTTTAGATTATACATCAACTTACAGCTCGTTGAATGACAGCTGTCATAGCCCGAAGGGGTCCATATCACTTTAACTGACACTAAGCAACTTTGAAGAGGGAGGCAGGAACCCTGCCACACAAATCAACTACAAATGTGCTGAAGGCTTTACGGCGTACGTCACTTCCCCCGTTTCTTATTTTCAACATTATCATATGACGTTCTTTCACCACAATTAGATTCATTACCTCATCGATTATATCCTTCAAACAGCCACTGGAAACAGAATTGTACTTCAATCCAACTGCAGGCGACTGGGTAATCAGTATTGTACGACGCTATGCGCTGGTCCTCATGCGAAATGTGGTCTTCGTTCAGGCAAAACACTACCGGTTTTGTCCACATTGGGCACCAAAATGGACCAAAACTGAATCTTCTTTAGTGTTGCTTTAATAGACTTTTAAAAGAAAACTATATTCACTCTATTTTGAGACATGTATAATTTTTATTTAGGATGGAAAAGAGACTTTCAGCAGAAACACAAAAGGTACACAATCTTTGTCAAAAAGATTTTGCCATCAAAATCTTTTTAAAATGGTTTACAACAATGTTTTTTTAATGCTAACTATGTTCATCTTTATTATAGGATCTAAAATATAAAAAAAAAACAGTCATTGTTGTTAAGATAGTAAAGCAGTTTTTACAGCAACTGCTCTCTAATGCAACGCTACGGCTTTGCCTCCGCTCTCTTGCAGCAGGAAAGCTATACAAAAATGAATAAATAAATACTCCGGATGCAATTTTAGTTCTCAAATAGAAATAGGAGTGGCTAAAATCTGTAGGAGCAGGTAAAGACAGACCAGAAGGTAGACAGCTAATGTATTTAACTTTTGAAATAATTTACTTAAGTTCATTCTTTCAAGTATTATAACATATATATATTACAATATAACATTTTTGCACATCAAGTTAATTGAAAAATATAAACAAAACGTCTTAAAAAAAGAAACACAAATATTATTGAGCGTCTTTAAACAAAACAACACACGAATAGTAAATACTCGCTGCTGTAAATGTAATGAAAGAAACTGAAATAGGTCAAATATACACAATAAACTTGAAAAAGAGGTTCTGTTTCTTAGTATGTACTTTATGCATATTTAGGACATCTAACTTACTGGTAGATTTTTATTAGAAATCTTAACCCGTCATCAGAAAAATATTTGCACATCTGCAGGACTAAAGACAAAATGTAAAAACATATTTGATAAAGACATACTTTTAATTTAAAGAAATAGATCAACACTGTTGCAGTGAAATCTATTACTACAATCATATGTTATCTATTTCCCACATCCACAAATATTAATGTCTCTAGAGCATTTTTTTTCTCAACAAATAGCCAAGTTCCTTCTTTAAATTAGCAATTGCCTCAATCAAAAAAAATATATAATAATGTACTCATCACATTTTGAGACATGTCAGAATTTATAATAAAAATCCTGTTCATGTTTAATATATAGAGTGGGAGGAGAATATTTCAGTGGGTAGATGTCCTTGGGTGAATGAGGACATATTCAAGAGGAAAGGGAGACTCAGTGATATGAAAAAGTCTACAATAAAAGAACCAAAGTACAATGGTATGACAGTATTTTTTATCCTCTAGAGATTCACAGTGAAGATTCACCAAGAATAAAGATTTTTTTTGAACAGCTATATGCTCCTAGCAAATGTACCATTTTTTTTCTATGAAACACAACTCATAATACTCCACCTCAAGATGCCATTGCTACAAGGATAAAAATGCAATAAAAACAGCATCATTGATGGACCCATAGGGTGTTTTTTCTATCAGATATGTTCTAATTGTGTCAGTTCCAGGATTGAAAAACACATCCAAAAAGTGCAAAGAAAATATATTAAAATGATTTGATGATATCGCTTTTCAACCACAAAGGTGAACGTCAGGGCTTATATGCAAAGAGTAGTAACACAAAATAGCACAAAATAATGAAAAACCTTTAAAATATGGTGTGCATTTAAAATAGTGTGCTTTGTAGAACCATTGTTTAACTCCAGCTTTGCACAAATAGAGAATTCTTGATCACAAAATAGTTCAATTACAATCAGACTGGATAGAGACATTATTTGAACATCAACAATACATTTCACACAATTAGATTAAGGTATTGACCTGAAACGGGTCACTCCACTACAGGAATATGATAAGATCTAATTGATTATGCTTTAGTTTAGTATGTATTTGTGCACATTTGGGGTCAATTTTCTTCTGGAAAGTGAATCTTCAAAAAACTGTCAAGATTTTTTGTAGCCTCTAACCGGTGGTTGAGCTGTGGATGTCTACAGCTTCTGAATAGTTAATAAAAGTCTCTTGGGTGCTTCTCTTATTAATGCTCCTCTTACACAACATGTACATTTAGGTGGACAACCGTGTTTTAGTGGATTTACAGTTGTTCTACACTCTCTTTGACGTTTAGGGTATAGTCTTAAAACACTGACTTGAGGCTCTTTACCAATTTATCTCTGATCTGTCTGGTGTGGTCCTGATAAGTTAATAGGAATTTAGAGCACATGTTTATAATTCACACACTAATAAAAGGTCAAATTTTGACTTTGATTTGACACTTATTTTTTTGTAAAATGGCAATAGCTACTTCAATATATTCTGGCATTTTAAAAATGCTTATTTAAAAAAAAGAACCCAAATGACCTAAATCAGGGAATGTAGCAAGTATGAAATATGCTTAAGCCCTCAATTTACCATTGGCAGGGACATAAATATACAACCAACACATACAGTACGTTTGACCTTGGGGGTAATAGTGGGAAAATATTTATGTGCCTTTTATGACCTTCTGAAAATACACCCAATCTAATTACTATTATGATTAATGTGTGGAATACCTCATTGCGCCACATTTGGATTGACAAGCACAACGAAATGAGCATATGCAGCTCAATGTCTGGCGTTTGATGAGTTGAATGTGATAAAAAGTCAAGTGGATGCTTGTGAAACCCTATGTGGATATTTGATCTATGTGGGGAGCACGCCTAGAAGAACCCCTGACACCTCCACCCTACTGGGATAAGAAGGGAGAAGGGTAGCCACTCTGCATCATGTCGCTAAGTGGAACATGGTAAACTGTTTTATTACCGTAAGCTGCTGCTGGTGGTTCAGAAGACCTACATTCATTATTACCTTCAACTCATGATTAATGGATATGTTTATATAACAATTAGCTATAAAACCTTTAGAGACTGTAGAGGTTCTTTGGTTGCAGCACTGAAATACAAACAATGGGGGGGGGGGCAAAAATCAATGTGAAGGCAAACATCCAATACACTCTGGTTTTACCTCACATCTTGTGAGATGTTCTCAACAAGACAGAGCTGGCAGCAAGTATCTAAAGATAGATGCAATGAGGCATTCTATGCGGGGACTTTGTTTTATGAAGGCTAGGTTTGGAGAAGAAATTGGGGTGCTAAAAAAACAATGAAGCCAAAAGTCGAGAAAAATCAGAAAATGTTCGGAGGATTGTTTTCAAAAACTGCTCATCTGTAAAGTTGGAAAGAAGAAAGGGCCTGGGAACTTTATAAGGTGTTTTAGGGAATAAATAAACAATAAGAACAAGAATAAGAAGTGTTCAAACATCAGGGAAGAGATTAATGCCAAATGTGTCTGAGTAACTTATGTAAAAGCTAACAAGCTAAGATCCAGTAACTTTGTCTTTGGCAGGAAACAATATATCTACAGTTGTTAGTTTCTATGAACTTTCTTATTTATTCATTAATTTCAATTATTCTCTACACATAATAAAAAGAATATACACATTTATACCCCACTAATATGTCCTAAAGCAAGGTTGCACCACAGCAACAAAGGGTTACAGTTAGGGTTAAGGGTTAGGAGTGTGGGGTAGGGGGATTGATATAATTAGGGCGGTATTACTGACTATTGTTCTTTGATCAATTAATAGTTTATATAACTGTTTTTTTTTTGTAGCATTTACAATACAGCTGAGTTAAAGGCCTCAAATTTACATTTATGCATTTAACAGGTGCTTTTATCCAAAGCGACTTACAAAAGAAGGTAAAACATTGAACTACAACAATTATATATACCTAACGAAGGTCTGCAAGAAATTTCAAGGTAAGCCTGCATATAACAAGATTTTAAATTTGCTTTGGATCCTTCGGTCCTACTTTAATGCCTTGATATATTAGCCATGCGACTGAAACTGTCACCCTCAGATGAAAAGATATCTGTTGGATGGTCAGGACATTAAATTTGCCAAAAATGAAAAACTGCTTAAACACCAGTGTCACTCTTCACAGTGAAGCCTGGACTGAAATCTTGTTGTCCAGAAAGAAGTCCTTGCTTTGATTGGTTTCTGGAAAAATGTCCAACAAGACAAAACCTTTACTGTTTAAGAGATTTTGTTTGGAGGAGTCGAAGTCTGAAAATTTGACATTTTTAGTGCATTCTTAACAGCCTGGTCCAAGTCATGAAATTCTCAGATTTTAAAGGAGGTATACAAACTCTGCCAGTAAAGTGGGCAAACATCCAGCAAGAAACAACTTTTGATAGCCTCAAAAAGTATGTTGTTTCTCTGCAACTAAGCCTGTATGTGTAACTTTAAATCTGTTTGGATTTAAGGATTAGAGAAAATTAACAAAAGAGGTAAGCACAACTATGGCAGCCAGAAACCCATTCTACTAAACATGATGCTGAACAGCACAAAGGGGAAAAAAATGGAGGTAAAATTTTGAACAGAATAATTTGAAGCTCTTGAAGACCCACCTCTTCAAAGAGCATCTTCTATCCTAACTCCGCTACTACCCCTCTACTACTCTCTCTTTACTTCTCTTATATCGTTTGGCTGTCACCATTGATTATAACAATGGATTTTCCTCTAGATACCTTATGGTCAGATTGATAATAAGCGTACCATTGTGTCTAGTTTGTAAGTAACTTTTGGATAAAAGCATTTTCTAAATGCATAAACATAAACATTTGTATCCTTCCCCTGCCTTTTTTTGTCATGGTTCAAGTTTCTTCAAAGACTTTAATTTAGGCTCTGAATATAATCCTAGGTTAGCACGTATTCCCGTTACTTAAGCCAGATCCTGCCTAATTAAAATCAAAACACCCTTGCTTCTACTTAATGCAATGTTGTCCTGTCTCCTAATTTGTGAAAGAAGAGTGGTAAAGAGAACACACCTGTACAAAAATGTTACATTTCCTGTATACTCCACTGAAAACAAGAAGTTAAGGTGCTTAATAAATAAATGTTCAAAAACACTTTCACCAACCTAAAAAATGGTGTATGCACAATAATTTGCAGGGCTTTGCAAAAGTATTCTTACCTCTTCAACATTTTGATATCCAGCTATGTTACAAGTACAAATGCTGAATTGACTTTAATTGTTTTTTTAAATTTATTATATTGCAATAGACCAACCCAAAATAGTTAAAAATAGTGTTAGTTAGTTAGTTAGTTAAAGACATACATGTAAACATGTATATACATTATAAATTAGTCATGTATCAATGTATTTTCTTTCACTTCATAAATACTGTTGGCCAGTCACATAAATGTTTAATTAAATGAAGTCTGTAGATCTAACATAAAGGTTCCAAGGTGTTAATATTTTTGCAATCTGTGCATTCTTTTTATAAAAGTTGATTGGCAGCCATTGATTGTTGTGTGGGTGATTTTAGTGATTTAATGTTTTTTTTCTGAGATAATCGTACTGTAATAAAAGATGCATTAAAAAAAAAAACACCTTTACTAGGGCTTCTGATAAATTTGCCAGGTGCTGTGTGTATAAATTGTAGGGCACAAATGCTTCTTCCAGCTTTCAGACAGAACAGCCGCGGAAAAGAGTCCATCATGAGGCCACTTTGGCATTCATAAGCATGATTGATGACACAAGGATGGATACAACGCTTGAGAAATCCCCTCTGCCATGGGAAAATTGATGACTGTTTGGATTTTTTGTGTTCCCCTGATGGTACCCCCCATGGTGAGACAGATTCACATTACATTTCATAGCTGAACAGAGGCGCAAACACTTATGCAGCCATATACAAACACAAAAAATCCAACCGCAAGCCGAATCATCTGCAGTTTCATCGCAAATATTTTGGTGCTTGCTGAGTGAAATGGAAAACATAAACAACCAGCAGACCTATTGAAACTTGTGCTCCCCTCAAAGAGCCCCAGATCTATTTCCACACATGTGTGACTGACAGGGAGGTCACAATGATTTCACATATCTCCACTGCATTGAAACATGCCGGAGAGTCAAACTTGACCATGCTTACAGTGAGCTGTTACTGGTTTTGGCCTTTTGACAGCTCTTGGCCAGGGCAAACCTGCGCAAATCAGACACCTCTGCACAGGTCGTTTTCTTTCTGCATGCAGAAGATCCCATAAAATACCAGCACAGTTATTTTTGTCCCACTTCTCTGTACTTACTGGCCGTAAACGGAGATGGACATCAAATGATATTGCTGAATAGAAGCTCCACTGAATCCAGCAGACTGCTGTGTGACTCACTTTCCATATCTAGTCTAAGACATTGGGTAATCCTTTTGGAAAGAACTGAGACAGCAGGGCTGTTAAATAGTAGACTGATGGTTCATTTGTAACACCCGAACTAAAAGCTTAAAGTTAGAGCATGACTTATTGTCAAGAGTGTGGTTCAGATTTCTAGATGAGTGAACACCAAGGTATTTTATTGCAATCCATAAGGTTCTCAGGATGTAGCTGCTGACAGCTTTCAGCCATGGTCAGTAGGCAAAAGAACAACCTCTGGCTTGTCAAATTACTTTCTTAGCCTTTAAACTTTGGATCAAAACACAGTCTACATGCTGTCATTCCATCCAACTTGATACCTCTAATCGAACACAACTAACCAAGGATGATAAGATTTTCATTTAACAACACGTTTATTATTATGAGTTTGCATTGGATGGTATGAGATTGTTATGGTTCGGTAAACTTGAGTAAACCATAACCCAGATATTCAATATTGAAACAGAAAAGTAAACACTATGACAACATTGCTAAAATAATATAAATCAGGATTGTACAGTTACATATTTGAGTTTTTTTCCTGATACAAAGTCTTAAACACAAAATATAAATATGAATCACTATACAACATAATAGAATTAGAAATTACTTTTTTCAATTTAGAGGTGTCCCTATCCAATTTTTATAATGGAAATCAGTCTAATATATGCGAAAATAACAACAATATTGGAAATTAACTGCTATTATTACAACGGCAACTCAAATAATCTGTATAATCTTTTCAGTTTCTAACATTTCAAATCACAAACATAATAAAAGTAAGTTTTGTTTATGCAGATATCGTATCGGGTTAACATTGGTATTTGGGAATACTGCAATATCCTCATCTTATCGGAAGTGAAAAAGTTGTATCGCAACACCCATCCATCCATCCATCCATCTTCTTGCCGCTTATCCGAAGTTGGGTTGCGGGGGCAGCAGCCCGAGCAGGCAAACCCAGACTTCCCGCTCCCCGGCCACGTCCACCAGCTCCTTCAGAAGGACCCCACCTACTTTGAGCCCCTTCTGGATGACCGAGCTTCTCAGCCTATCTCTAAGGGAGAGCCCGGCTACCCTTCGGAGGACACTAATTTCCGCCCCTTGTATCCCCTAACATTCATTTTCTGCGATATATCGCTATTTTATGATTATATGCGTGTCAATAAGGGTCATATGTCATATTAAAAGAAATATTTAGCAAAAAAAAAAAAAAAAGCTTAAGCAGGTTTTAAGTATACTATCTATTCAGGACATATCTCTGTACTGAAAATATTTTATTTATTGCTAAGGTGTAATATGTTCCCCATAGTTGTTGCCTGTGCATTAGCTGCAAGTGGAAAATCATCATAATTAACAGGCATAAAGTTCATTTGATTAATTGAGCTCCTGAAATACACAAAGTTTTCTGTGATGTTATTTATTGAAAATGACTGAATGTCAATCGATGAATGTGATTTTATGGCTTTTAGGTAATAAATCCTCCACATTTAGTACCAAGAAAATATTTAGGTGTTTAAGAAGCCTGGGTTACTTTTTTTATTAGCATTTTTAGATCTGATGTCTCTTATCTTCCTTTGGAGACGCACCAAAGATTTTCTATAACGTTTAGGTCAGTTGAGTTTGCTGGGCTGTCGCGTCCAGTGATAACATGGTCACTGAACTGTGTATCAGCGGTACTCTGAGAGTGAGAGATGACCTAAGGTTCTGCTGGAAAATGAAATCAGTATTTCCATCTGACTTGATTAAACATAGTGGAACAAAGCATTAGATGACTAGGTTGTGGAAATGTCAGACTGGACATCAAAATTTATAGGATTCTGTGTTTCCCTTAATTTCTAAATAACATGCAAAATGTATGTTCACCTGAAAAGATGACTTTAGACCATTGAGGAACTTTCCAGATTTTACCTATTGCAGGCATCTTACCTAGGGGAAGATGTCTGATCTCCCCTTAGGCAAGATGGAACAGCTTAAAATAAGAAAAACAACCCCCCCCCTCCCTTTTTTTGGTGAAGGTCTATGCCAAGCATTTAAAGTTATATTGATTCATTTTTAGCCAACAGCTAATGTGGCAAAAAAAGATCTAATGAGCATTTAAGAAGAACATAAAGAAAAACTATGTTATTTAAGGAAATGTCGCAGTCTAATCTTATGTCTCAGAAACGTAACAGGATTGAAACGGGGCTCATATTAAAAGCTGATGCTCAAAGCTATTACAACAGATTTCAAGGAATCAAACCATGAAAGTTAAACACTCCACGAGCACACAGAGCATGTAGATACAATGAGTCATTTGTAGACAAGGACCTGTAATATCAGAGCTGTAATTTCTCCTGAAGCATTGGTGAGCTAAAAGAGTGTGGGGGCAGCTGTAAGGCTCACAGAAACACTAAGCAAGAGGCTTGTAGAGTCAGTCTTCACCGAGACCCCCAAGGACCAACTAACATACAAGCACTGCAATATGAACTCCAAGGTAATGTTGTCACTTAAGCTGTTAACCG
>JAVLVB010001001.1:5522534-5565470 GCA_032876305.1 Orestias chungarensis
CACACACACACACACACACACACACACACACACACACACACACACACGCACACACACACACACACACACACATACACACACACATTCACACACATTTTGAGTGTGTTCACACCTCCATCTGCCTGTGCACTATCCAAAGGGTATGGGCAGATGCTACAGTCAGTTGTAAACAAAATCAATAAATTATAGGTCCAGACACAGGGATGAGGTTATAAAATCTATAAAATAAACTTGACTTTTAATTAATATAGAAAATAAGCCCAAAACCTGCCACTTTTCCATCCCCCATCTAAATGAGAAGCAAAACACACAGAGATGGGAGGATTTACGTCCTTACACCCAAGTTATTCACCTCCAACTTCAATACATTTACAGCTGTTGGTATAGTTACCCAGTTTAATGCTAAATACCCAAGGTTGCTCATCCGATTGGGACTACTTAGTTGTGTGGGAGATATGGAGCTCAGTTTTCTAAGAAGCCTTTCTTTCCAGCTCTCTTTTTGTCTATTTGCAGAGTGTAAAGAAAGGTTTAGCCTCCAATATGGTCACCGGAAATCTCCTTTTACCTTGGGTGGGAAAGATTCATTGCCACAAACACCTGAACAGACTAATTCATCTGCCCTCATATACAAAAGAATACAGAAATAGTGTGAGTAGCTTGAAACCGCAACTTAAACACTGTTCAATTTTTAAAAATGTATACTGTATGTTCAGTGATTTGTGAGATGCTGCCCTATTATAAAACTTAAAAAATCATATTCATATTTAGTTTCTTTAAGCTTCCTCTCTATGATTGAATACCTGTGTGACCAACAACCTCACCCAAGACTGTTATTTCCAAAGGAAAGACAGACACACAGATTTAGTCAAACTGAACAATTCTGCAATGAATTAACGCGAAAAGGTTTTTCCTTTTGCAAGACCTGAGCACATTTTCAAACAGTGAAAAAATCTTTAATAGGAAATGTTTTTTTTTTTTTATTCTTAAACTTGTGTGCCACTGTTTTAAATTTCAATTTAAAATTTACATTTACATTTTTACACAAACTGTTTTAATAAGTGAGATGCAATAAGGTATGAGTCTGCATTGATGTATTATTTTAGCTGAGTTCCATGCTGTCTGTGCAGGGACACATTAAAATTAATAACTCATACAAAGACCACATCAAAACTATCCGGGATGCCACGATTCAGTCAATAAAGAAAGGGAAAAAGAGAGAAACATATCAGTCATTTGGTAGATTAGCTGTGATGTCAGCAGCACAGATCCAAAGGATTTAATCAGTTAGTTATTCAACCAATCTCTGAACAGGTGTGGCTGTTATCAAATATGCAGCCTTTAATGTGTGCCAGATTTCCTGCTTTATAGAAAGAATCACTCACGATGGAGCATTATTCTAATAACATGTGACAACCTGGCTGGGGCAGCATAACAAAAAAAAAAGCCTTTTGAACTCATTTAAAAAAATATTTCTGTAGAGCATTGCAGTAAGAAAAGTTTAAAAGCTAAAAAGTTAGTTTTATTATTATGACAATTCTGTGAAAATGTGCACATAATATGCTCATCTGGTCCAAATTAAAGCAACAAAATTAAATAAAATGATACATAAATGAAATACGCAAACGTTGGGAAAATTATAGTGCACAACAACAGAGGTTCTATTTAATGTCTGTTTTTTTGCCTTTTTGAGTCACAAACCTTACATAGGGCTGTACAATTATAATGATAACATTTATTGTTATGTTTCATAACAATAAAGAGAGATGCACCGTTAGGACTTCCTTCCAGGTAGCATTTTGTCCTGTTTTCGGCTTGAAGTAAAGATTATGAGTGATTACAAAATGAAACATTCGTTGCTTCTTCTTTGATAGAGTTACTAATTTTAAATCCACATGAAAATAAAAGAAATACAAACTCAAAAGATATGTCGCTAAGCTTTATCTGCATTTCATTAAACTAAAAGAGGGCATCAACGTACATAGTTGTGGTTGATGTATTTATACATATAAAAATGGTGGTAGATGTTATTTGTATGCATCTATTGAATAGCGGAGAAAGAAATTTGTGATTATAGTTTACCTTTTTGACTAATAAGAGCTGGTAAAAATACATTTAGCTACTTCAAATGGCTGATTGGCTGAAGTATGATAAAAATAATAATGCTTATCCCTACTGTAATTGTTAGGAATGAAGGAATCATTACAATGAAAACCTTTCAGCAGGTTATCAGTTGTTTTGAAATGAAATTATCGTTAAAGACGTAAATCGTTAGCCTGATTTCAGAAACAGTAAATATCTATGAACACAGCATCTCAGACAAAGGCAAAATGAAGTGAGGGTATTGATGTGTTAATGCTAGACTTCTAGAACTGTAAAACCATCGTGCTTTGCGAGGGAAGTATATTGAAGTATTTTTTTCAACACATAAAAAAAAAGAAAGCACCATAAGTAGTTATTTGTCTCAAGCAGCCACTGGGTGCCTATTCAAAGAAAGTCAACATCCATGCCCTTTTCAAGATTATCTCGTTTGTCTCTTGAACCTGCCAACAGCTTGTCAGATTCCTTGGACAAACAGGATTATAACCAAGGTCTCTGTAGAGCAACAGACAGAAATTATATTTATACCAGAAAGAGTTTAATTAGTATCTTGTGGCAAATCTGTCAAGACAAAACGTCCTGCATCTATTTACCTTATAAAAATATACCAGGCTCTGAGTTTTAAGACAACAACTATGTTAGTGACTATTACAGAGACACAGGATGTTACTTTTTCTTAAATAACAGGGAAAATTCTTCTGATAAAGTGATAAAAAAGACAAGCTGGTGTGATAGTGTGGGGCAATATGAAACCGGAAACAACAGGAACAATACCACTAATAAAAATAACAGCAGACATCATTCCTTTTTGAAAAGTATTGTGACAAAGATGAACTAACCAAATATATTTTGATGCTTTGCAAAGTCCAACCCCGGAGCAGAGCTTGTTGTCAAAAAGTCTGAAATGTTGATAGTCTCTAGTGTATTTAAGGCAAATAATTTGAACCAGTGATTATTTCTGCAAAATATGCCATCTTTGAGCAGCACATTTGAGAAAATGTAGAATACTAGCATTGCCTTAATATTTGTAAAATTATGAAAGCAACAACTGCATCCATGTCCCATGACTAATTCGAATTAATTTTGTACATGCATGAGACGAGAAGCCCAAACTTGGTTCTTGACAAACATTTTAAGACAGCTAACACAACCTGTTAGCTTCAGCTTTTAATAAGTAGCTAATTTATAATTAATTTATAGCAAAAACTCATAAAAAAATGACCGACCCATAAAAAATTACAGAATGATCCCTGACCACAAAGTTTTATGTCTTTCCAAAATGTGACCATTGCAGAATAGATGGAGGCACCCTTTGGTAATATGACAAAAAAAAACTATATGCAAAAACATATGGGTTCCCTCTGCAATAACTTCACATTTTGTTCATTTTTGACACGTTTTAACAAACAAAACTAATACATAAGGCACTTGACCACTGTATGCTTTAGTAGTTATAGGTAGTTATTACTCTTAATGGGAAAAGTACATATATGTTTGTATTTATCTGTTAATATATCTTAATTAAACTCATCAGTCATTCAATTTAGGGCAACTGCACTGATAAGATATAACAAAGCTGTACTTGTTTTACCTAAATCTCCCTGACTCTACAACAATTTCCTTTTTTGGGCTCTTTCTTTATTAACACAGTCAGAGACCCCCTGCTGGACAAACAATCACATCTTAAATTGTAAGTGAACTTATAATAAACGCATTGTAACTTCTTTGTCAAGAAAGTCGAAAAATAAAAAAAGACAAATAAAAAGAAGGAAATCTATTCGCTTTAACCAGCCTTATCTAAACGCTTTCCTTCCTGATGCCTGCTGATGATGCATGAAGGCTTTCTCCAGGTCTTGGTCAACATCCAGTTAGTTAAAGATCTCTCCAGGCTGTCTTGGGTATCCCTCACAGGGGGAAACTTTGAGTTGACAGGTGGTTGATGTGATACATGAGTGATCAGAGAGCCCAGATGTACCCTGACGGCTGGGAATAAATGGCTTTTAGGCAGTGTTGCACGGCGGGAAAGGTCGCGCAGACTTACCTGGGATCTCCTGGTGAGGAACATTTGCGAAGGCGAAGCTCCTGTTATGGCAAGCCTCGCTCACCTCGCTGCAGTTCCGTGGCTTAAAATCTGCCCTGGCTGCGACCGACAGCACTGAGAAAGTGCAGATTAGAGTCTCTAGTCTCAGCATTGTTCACTTCTGTAAAGATCCTTTAGTGATTAAAGATTCCCAGATGCGAAAACAAATTTAAAAAAAATTAAATAAATAAAAACTCCCTCCTCCTGCAGCGGTTCCGCAGGTACTTAATGAAATCTCATGCATCTACTGATGTTTGGAGCTCAACTAGTGTAAATGTCTACCGACACATTTCCCGGAGCGGATCGGTTTCGTGCGGTGCTGAGAGGAGCGCTGTGTGAGGCGCAGCAAGGATCCGGGAGGCTGGAGGCTGGAGGCTGGATTCAACTTGGTCCAGCAGCAGTAAGCGCTCTGGACTCAGCGCTGGAGCGCAAAGGTTTGTTTCCAGGAGAGAGTTGCGCCGGCCGGCTGGAAGAGACGCACACAAAATCTGGAGTGGAGTCAAGCCTCATCCATTTCAGCCCAGCATGGGGTGAGGACAGATATAGACAGAATGTGTCTATATATATTTAATGTTTTTTGCAACAGGACAAATAAAAAGCACAGAAATATATATATATATATCGTAATACTCAAATGTTCTATAAAAATGGTAATTTTGAACGCATTTATTGTTTTCGTTGTTGTTGTTTTACAAAATTGTATGTTGATTCCTCTAACTTCTGTGAATTATGAATTATGCTGATAAGGACCAAACAGCATTTAGACTACACGTTTCAAAACGTATAATGATCAGTTACATCTATTATGAAAGAGCGTGCATTAAGGTGAATAAGCTTTGAAAACTTATGAGAAGCATTATTAAAATAAATTCAGAATTCCTCAAAGTTTCCACTTACTATAAAAGGCTTTTAAAGTGCTTTTAAAGTGAGGGCTTCTTCTTCTCTGAGTAGCCTTTCAGCATCATATTGGAAAATAACCAGTTTTGTGTGAATACTGATTCCTTCCTTTCTAAACATTACCATGGCTGGAGATTTATATTCTGTTTATGCTTCCATATTCCTTTTAAAAATTACCATTTCATATGCACCCAGAGAAATTGTACCCAAGAATAAGTCAGCCAGTGTGTTTGAAGTGTGCCTTCAAATACATTTAAATGTGTGCCTGTACTTGTATCCAATGGTCTAAAAGTACCTGTCTGTTCACAAATCCATGATATCAGACATGTTCAATATTATAGGAAACAACAACAAATATTCTTTCTTATATCCAAAATAAGGTTTTAAGAAGTATTAACAGCCAGGGAACCAATAACTGTGTCCCCATTTAAAAACAAACATTTTTTTATCATGCTGTTTTTGCCACTGAATAAATAACTAAAATTACAAATTAGATTTATGTAGTATTTTAAGTGTTCAACTATGTTATAGCAGTAAAAGAAAAATGTAGTTTAATGCTTTTTTTAAATATATGGACTCATTTGTCCAAGACTAGAGTTTCATTGTAGACTTAAGTGTGTTATAATAAGAAATCCATACAACTTTATGTGGTAAAAGTCAGACCCTGAATCCTTTGCATGTATTTTCTTTCACCAAAGACAATCATGCAAACTTTGAAATATGCAAGGGTTAACTCAGCTTCCCTTTCTTCACCACATACAGAACAACCACATCAGCCTTTGAAACTATTAAACACGTGGATGTAAAGGATACAGTGGGGAACAGAAGGCAGGCTTTCATGGCGCTATTGATTTTTGAACAGCTTGATCCCTTCGTAGATCAACTGTGGATTAATGTGGCTGACATCACTGTGTGAAGGAATCCCATTAACGTGGGGTGCCACCTTGTGAAGGTGCTTTCAAGTGTCATCAGCTTGTCTCAGAGGGGGACCCTGCACAGGAAGATTTTGGATCACTTTCCAGGCTCTCTTTCTCTCTCGCTCTCTCTCTTTGTTTCTTAATTGAAGACTTTTGTATTCACACTTTACGGAATTATATTATGTGATCTCATAAGATTATCTCACCCGGTTACAAAACTGTAGAAATCTTTGGTCTATATGGTGAAACTAAAATAAAATCTAGCTTGAAAAAACACAGCAAGAGGGGTAAAAAAACAAACACATTTCTGCAGTTTATCATATAAATTGGTTAAAAACATTTTGTATATACCCAGCAGCTTGCATCAAGTCAATTTCTTGCAGCTTTCACTCCTCCATGGATGAGCATCTAGTGACAAAGTCTCTTTCACTTTGAAGTGATCTCACGTACAGAGCATTTTCCATATGCCGTGACCGACTGAGGGTTTGAGAGCAAAGAGGACAGACACACACACAAATCACGCTACCATTGATCTAAGAGCATCTTCTGTGATGAAAAAAGTTAAAAAATTAATGGCAGTAGTGGCTCCTTCAATGGCTTCATCCAGATGAAAAACAAAAGCCAGGTACATAGGCTCTGAGTCAGTGTTCTATAAGTTTTATAAAATAAAAAAAAGACCCAGAATCATCAGGAAAGACTCTAGGTTAAAACACTGAAAAAAATACAACTTTAAGTTATTGGCAGGAGTAGCTCAGCTAATACCCCCTCCAAGAAAAACATAAAGCAGCATAACCATAGAGTCTACTCAGGGTACCCAAAAGCACTTTAAGTGTCTGGCGATAAAAAGACAAAATATGAAAAAACAAAATATATATATATATATATATATCTTTTGCAATCCATTGCATAACTTTTATATTAAAAAAAAGATTGGCATCATATGACTTCAGATTCAAAACAAAAATATTTTCCTAAGATTTTTTTTCTAGGTATCATGTTCTTGAAAATTATTCAGATTGATAGCCCAGTTAACTACTGTTAACACAAATAGCTGAGAAAATGTTGCCTCATGTTTTAATTTTTACATTGAGGACTACAGGAACAGGTGCGAGTATCTCACAATCCTTCATCTAAGCTCTTGTTTAAAGTGTGACCTTTAGAGCTGAATATGCCACAATTTCTCTAATTTGTATACTTTAAAATACTAATATATTATGATTTAATGTATGTCAATATTCCATATGTTAAAAAATAACAATCTATCATTTTTAATTTGATTACTGTTTGGTAAAATAGCATGGATTCCAATTTAAGTTAAAATGTCAGACCATCACTAATGATGTGACTTTTCTTTCCTGTTCTTTCTGAATGCATCTTAAAGTCTCCTTCCAGAGATTGCATGCAGTTAAATAACCTCCCAAAGATGAAATAAAGACAGAGATTTATTATCCTGACAAAATCAGAGGGAGCTTGTCAAACTCTACGTATTGCAGTCAGGTAACAAAATTTGCTTGAACTCTTCCAATGAAATTACAGGAAGAAAAAAATAAACTGAAACAGGCTCTGCTCTCTTTCTGCGATGGGGTTGACCATTATTAATTATCATTTTTGTAAACACATAAGCTCATTAAGAATATTTATATTGATTAAGATCAAGACATTTGAAATGTACTCCTACCTCAAACGTGCCACTGAGTCAACTCTTAGCTTTTTCTTGAGAATTACCACGGTTACCTTTATATGATTCTCTGTATATATAAATGAGTATGTGAGTATATGTATAATTGGCATTGTGGGACCGCAGTCCTGACAGCCACGAATTCCCTTAGTAAGGCTAATATTGATCACAACATATGGCAAAGTACGATGTATCTGCATTCATTTCACAAGCCAGAGCCAAAAACCAAAAGGCTGAATGCAAAACATTTAGTTCACCCTGAGCTGTCTTCACTGAGATTAGAAGGGTTAGCAGCAACAATTTGCCCTTTGAATAATCACACGTAATTAAATGATTGCATATAAGTAACCAACTATTTGGTAGTTTGCTTGCTTGGGACTTTAAGGTTATTTTGTGCTTTGGCACGATCGATTAAATTAACTCAGTTGAAGTGAAATGAGAGGAATAGCGCTGCTCATGCTGGTAGCATGACAATTAAGGTGCTTTCTTCCCCTCTTCACCCTTTGACTTAATTTTTTGTAATTTGGTTATGACACTGTCCAGTGTTTGGTTCGAAAATAACCAAAATGTATGTGTCATAGGGATCAGGTTATGAAATCATTTCTTGATCAATTAAATTACAATATTTATAGTCTTTATGGCATTATGGAAATTGAGCGCATTTTTACCAAGTGTTAAATCAGTGTAATAAAACAATTTTTTTTATGCTACCTTCTAATATGCAGTTTTTCACCACAGCTTTAACCCCAAATGATGAAACTATTGCATGGTCAAACAATTTTTTTTCCACCTTGGGTTTACTTTCTTCCCTGTCCTGTGGCCCCTGGTTATATGCTTTCCTTTGGGAGTAGGGACAATGTGCTGCTCCTGATTTATCAGGAGAGCAATTTGTAAAATACAAAGAGGATTTTAGGTTGTGCTTGTTCAGTATGAAATTGCTCTACCTGGACTTTGAACAAAATGCTGCTGACGTTAAATTTATATACATGGCTTCAAAAAACAGGAAAAAAAAAGAAAAAGTGTGTCTGAAAAGTTTTAAATTGGTTAGTATCAGTGTGGAAACAACAGTACTTAAGTGGGTATTGTTTTTTTTCACCAATATTTATAGGTTTTGGTGCTTGGCCTGGCTCAGAAAGAGCTAAATAAATCATGAGTGATTAACTAGGATTGTTAGACTGTCGATCTGCAGGTGTTTGGACTTTAGTTTAATCTGTGTTTGTTGTTTTGATCTTTTCTTTTTTTTATTCACTTAGATCTAGGATTTATTTCATTATTTAATCATGCTTTAATCATTTTTGAGTGTTACATTCAAATTACCTGGATCAGGGTTCCTTTGTTTACCTTCTCTTAGTATTAACTTTTTTTTTTCTTTTACCTCTGGTCTCCCTTTATCTCGGCTTTGTTCATTGCACTCCAAAGTTCCTCTCCCTTCCTTTGCATAGCAGCAATTTAAAGGGATTTACAGAAAAACGATAATAATTATGATAATGAAAATTGACGTTAATGATTCACTGCTTTGTGTTTATCTGTTACATTAAATCTCAATAAAATATATTAAAGCTTACTGTGACTGAATGTGGAAGAGTTCAAAGGGTGTACATTTTTTAGTAAGAAATGTTACAGATGATCTGCTAACAATAATGCACTTCGAACATGCTGTAGGATAACAGAAAAATACTAACCATTGTACAATGATGAAAAATGCATTATTTGAAATTGAGAATGCTTAGTTTAACTTCACAGCTTTGAAACCACATTTTCTTCTGGATATTTTCACAGAAATGGCTAAGCCTTTAAAAAAGGGGAAAAACCAAGTCATTTCATGTCTCCTTTTTCTTTTAAGATACATTTTTTGGTGAACTGTAGATTACAATAAACATACTTAAATGGTTCGGTTACATAAAATGCACTGCAAAAGAAAAAAAAAGAAAACAAACAAACTTGGAAAAGAAAAAGGGAAAATTTGAAAAAATTTATTTCCTTTAAAATGATAATCGATTTTTTTTTTCACTCTATAGTTGCTGGCAAAAACAGAAAGTAGTTTTTCCTTTAAAGCGAAGACCCTGGGGAAGCCTACAGTTAAAGTTAAACTTCTCAACCTGCCAAACCACTCCTCGATTCTCATGGGGGCCCAGAAAATGTATAAATACGGTGAAAAAACTCTAAAGTTTGCTTGGTCTACTTCTTTAGTTCCATCTTCTGACACTCAAGAGATTTAAATAAATAACTTTTTATGTATTTATTTATTTTTTTTGGTTTGTATAAATCTTCTAAATCTTTTTTTTCAGGTACTGTGTCCCCATTCAGATTTCCATGTGACTTGAAAACATGCTTTTTGCATGAGTTATCAGTAGGTGAGGGAATAAAAACATCTCCCGCTGCACCGAACAGCTGCTCAGAGAACAGGGACTTGTATTTCACTCCCAGAGAAACAAGATGCTGTTTTCCATCAGAGCAGAGAGGCAGGAAACCCGGGGAGACAGGAATAAACAATCCTGGCTTCTGCACTACTAAATTAACAATCAGGATAATTACATTGTTCCTCTGTCGTCACTAAGGCTTTCAGTGCACTGCATTCGATTCTGGATCCTAAGTGGGCGTCCCTCCAAGTTAAGGTAACTCAAGTTCATCAATTCATTTGTAGAACTCCCAAATTGCCTTTTTATTGAGTTCCACCTGAGACTATTTCATTGTAAGGATTCTCACTGCAGAATGAGGCTAATGGTTACTGAGAGGTCTTTGAAGCACAGAAACTTCTAATTTTAACGGAATCAGACTAATTGCACAAAACTTTTGTCTGCACTGCTAAAACTTACAATGGTGTTGAGGATATATTGTGCCCTCATTGGGGGAATGAATACGATAATAACTGTGGTTGTTGAAATATTCTTTGAATTACTCTTTTTGCAGACTGAAATTCAACTTCATTTAATTATTTTCATAGTACCACAAATTCTGAGCTAAATATGGTTTTGACATCTGTAACCGTTTTCTAGTCCCCAGATTTCTTACATAATTCTGAAATGCTATCTGACCACTTGTCTTAGATATGTGGCTTCATGACATGGACCCAACAAAGTATTTATCAAATGTTTCTATTTATCTTAAATTAATGTTAGATTTCTTTATCCATTCCATTTGATTGGGATACTTGGAAACAAGTCATTAACAATTAAAGCTCAATCCTGCCACAAACATGAAGATGCTGGAAAACAAGTTACTGTCTACAGTGAAGCAAGTTTTGCTTTAACATGGACTAAAAGTGTGCCAACAAAAGAAGCCTCTGGAAAACTGTTCCTTGCTGTGGTAATAGGTGTAGATTCCTTTACAATGAAGCCTTAACCTTGATGCTCTCACCCTAATAAGCCTAATAAGCTTTAAAAAAAAAAATCACAGGATCCACTTTTGAAGTTTCCTTAATTTACTTCAGAATTAAAATGATATACAACAGTCCGGCATGAAGGTACACCAAAATCTTTCCAAGACAAACACAAAACCAAAACAGATTGCAATTGTGTGAGGTCAAAAAACTATGTGGCTTCACACCATGATACCTGACGTGCTCGACTCCATGATGCCTGACGTGCTTGACTGACAGGTAACTCCCCACACAGATCAATGCAAGTTGAAAGTTTTATAAGCTAATCTTAAACCCAGAAATATTTATACACATTTTTAAATCAAATTAACTTGTCAATATCAATAATCTATTTGTAAATAATGTAAATAGCCAGAATTCTACAATAAAAAAATATATTCATATTAATACATGAATTTAAATTATTATTCAAGGATTACTTAACTCAAATAGGAACAAGGCTCCTACAATAGGTATCAGAAATGTGTAGTGTTGGCCTAAATGCAGAGGTAGAGTCCAGAAGATGAAGATGATGAAGAAAATGAGTTGAACTGGTGCGAAAAACAGAACACAAGGAGTATTAGGTGGAGATGAACAGCGGGCAGAACTCGGCGGGCGGCAGGCAGAACAAAGCAACATAAACTTACACGGAAAACTTGCACTGAGTAAAGAAGAAGTGGGTAGAATACTGTGGAACAAGGAGAAAAGCAACAGAGAACAAGGTGAGCACAACAGGATACAACAGACAGCAATGCAAAGCTATTCTTAAAACTCAGACAAAGAAAGAAAGAATCAAGCCGCGAGTGAGAGGAGGAGACGAGCTTAAGTACTGACATGATGAGAACAGTATTGTAAAATGGTCAGGAACTGATTGGTCACAAGAGACAGCTTTGAGAGAGAACACAATCATAATAATAATACATGCAAACACAGAAAACCTAAAACTAAATTAAGATAAGGACTGGGAAGTTAAAATCACTGATTTACATTCCACTTTATTAGTATTATTTATTTATTCTTTTCAAATTATTTATTTTCCAGCAAATGGGATATAATCTTACCATTATCATGTATATGAGTATAAGGCCGAATCAATGAGACAGGCTAAATTATCTTACTGTATGAAATACAGTTTATGGAAAAACTGTAAACATATGTTTGCTATTCATAGGTGGTGATGGTGATGACACTAGTCCTGCTGGTGCTTCAGGAGAAATAGAGCATTTGGGAGAAGTTACAAAACCATGTCTAGAGTTGAGCAACAACACATGAACACTACCAGATGCTAGCATAGACATAAATGGCTCTCAACTGTAATATTAGCTTTCTTGGCATTATAGCGTTTTTCTATTAAATGATTATGTTGTAAAATATTTCTGTCTGCTTTTGATTTGCTGTTATGTATCCCAGATCAAACATGAACATTTTTATATTCCAACCTTGGATTAACTGTAGTTTGGGGTTCATTAGTATTCCCTGGTATGAGTTTTGCAAACATCTCCCCAATGCACTGACTCGGACACCTCATCAGCGTTGTTTCCTGGAGTCAGTGGGTGTTTCGGGTTTCACAACAGATACCCTCATCCGGGCGACCTGACCAGGGCTGATCAGACCCCGGGCTGAGTCCGAGTGGCATTCTACTTCCCCCACCTCTAATTTGCCACTGAGGCAGTTGATTTTTTACATGATATGACTATGTAAAGCTCTAACCTAGGCACTTATTATTATGTAAAATCTTTATTATCTTAGTATTATTGCATTAACAGCAGTACAGTTACTTTATATTATGACAATTAATTATTTAGGCTGACCTAGCATCAGTTTGTAATTGAAAAAAACAACAACTTGGCTGCTAACGCCATCAGCTAAACAAGTGAACATTGGCAAACGTGTCAAACATTTAAGTGTATTTTGCAAACTTGTATATACAAGAATACACAAATGAAGCACTTTTTATAGCTTTTGTCTCCTTATCATTTATTACAATGTTAAAACATTGGGGAAAAAAGCATGACTGTGCAAGAATCTTTGTGTGTGCATGTGCGTTTTTTTTTGTGATATATATAATAAAGCATGGCTGCAACTCGTGATAATAGAAGCAAAACAACCTTGGCTTTACCATCCTGATTACACTAAAGGGTTTTTTGTTGTCTGAACGCTGGTAAGACACTCACAGCTTCTCTCACCTTTAATTTATACTTGTTTTATTCAGAAACCTGCAGGAAACATCCGGCCCATAACCGAGTTTCTAAAGACAAATTCTTTCAGAGGCAAAATACTAAACCAGGTGAAACAAAGTTCTTAGTGTACTAGAGAAGCACATATTCATTCATTCTGTTTTTATTTTAATTTCATAAACAACACTGTATATTGTATATCATCTGAGGGGGATGACAAGTTTCTAGGCTTAACAGTAACCATTCAAATATAAAATTAATATTAAGTCTTCAAAGTATTCAGGATTGTTTAAGGTGACACAGCATGTCCAATAGTCAGAGTCGAAAAGACAAAGGTGACATAAAACATGCGAACAGATGTTATAAGACCTGTCACTATCTATTATCGTTGGAGCTTTTTAAAATAATTTTTCTCCAATTTGATGTTTGTTTTTATTATTTTAAGTTTTTTTCCCGTCAGTGTGTTGGTTTCCAACATCCCTTTGGTTATTTGCCTCTTTTGTGTTCAGTAACAGACTCTCTGGTGAGTAGTTATTCCTTGGCTCATATTTGATCCTCTATAGTGTTTAGCATGCTGTCACCAATGAGTGCCTGTCTCTGGAGTTCTATTATAAAATACTTTATTCGCCATGCTCTTTAATTTCTGCATTTGCGTCATTTCAAGTTATCTGAGGAAATTTGCTGAAATTATTCAATGAACTGATTAAATGATTGAAATGAAGTTACGTACAAGAACCCTTGAACATCCTCCCCATGATCTATTGGTTGTGTTGTGTCACGTTATCTGATACATGTATGTATTATTTAATGTTTTTTTGTTTGTTGTTGTTTTACCTCAAAGTGAATAAAATATTTACAAAGATAAAATTAAACTTGAGCAAAAAAGACCATCAAAAAGTTGTGCTGAATTGTGCTTTCAAAAATTTAATTTTGGAGCACCAGTGGAATAATAGTCTGAAGCTGTTTTTCTTATTTAAAATTGTTCCTCATGTTTAATAACCTTTTACCTTTTTATATGGGAAAATGTCCAGATTACAGGATGTTGTCTTTAGCGCCCTTAATACTTTTCCAGTTTTACATCCCACCAACAAAAGTTATGTTCAAATGTAATATTGTTAGATTTTAGTCATATGTTCAAGTGCTGGGGGAGAAGTGCTGCAGATAATCTTATTTCACTGCTCGAAATACAGAGCAATTTATACTTTGATGAATTATCGGATTAAGTCAATAGTGTTTAATCTGTCTGTATTAGTCTATCAATTCTATTATGGCTGGTAAAACTTTTTTTTTTTTCAATACATGTTTTCTATCCATTTTTAAAGAGTGTTGAGCTGTTTATTATATACGGCAAAGTTCAATCCTCTTTCTATGTCAGCGTATTGATTTATTCTTCGGTCGACACTTATTAAATTTTATCTGCAACAATAAATAGATACAAGCTGGAGATTATGAATCTTTTCCTGTTGTCCTTCACCGCAGAGGCTTTCATAATGTATGGCCTTATGCTCCTACATGATGTTGACAAGCCTGGGGCATGGAAACACTCTGAACATTGTTTCATTACTCGTTGCTCATCACCTCAGCAATTGTTCACTGCATCAGCAATGAATGTGTCTAGGGGCATGGACTTGGGCTAAGTATGAAGAATTGATCATCAGTACGAGCTAACAAATACTGTAGCATAGCATGTTTTCTCAATCTTGAGCAAACTATCGTTTTATTATTTTGTGGCAGTTTATTCCAGCACAAGGAAAGTGTTTAGAAAGTGATAGTAAGCAGAATTCCTAACTTTTTAATTTCTATTGCACAATTAAGAAAGAAAATCCATGCTTACCTTTTAAAAAAATACTTGGCTGGAATATATTCCTCTTCCCATCATCTTAAATTTGCATTTGGGTTATCATTAAGTATTTTGAAACAAGAATTGCTTTTGTTTTTTTTCAGGTCTGCATTTGCAACATCATTGGATTTCTTCATTCTACTGATGTGCTGCAAGACATACTTAATATGCTGTGCAATACATCAAGCTTTGCCCCTTTCCTTCTCTCGGGGCATTTAATGCAGCATAATGAATCAGTTGCAGACGCTTTCAGATGAGGCCCTGTGTCAACGTCGATGGTATGGATCTAGAAAAAAACCTTCATAAATAATCCAAAACCTGTCACGCGTGTGTGTAGTGCAGGGCTTCTTGCTCTAAATGTCAGAAGGAATTTGAAGACCTCCATTTTGCCGGTTTATTGTTTAATGTTAGTTATGCAAAGGAACTGGAATAAATGTGTGTAAGTACTTTTTCATAAATGTAGTGATACTAAACCGACTGTGTAATCCCTATGTAACTGATTTTACTGGTTAGAAATTCGTGTATCCTCGTGTTTTCCTAAACCCTATTTAAGTCAAATTAATGCCAAAGAATTTATTCGGGGTTGTACTGAAGACCAAATGATGTTAAGACGGGAAGGAGACCAAAACTTTTGGGGAGACCAAGACCAAATAAGAGAAAGACAATTTTATTTAATCACAATTTATGAGGCGTTGCAGCAAACTTCAAAAGAATATCTATATTTGGCCGATCATCAGCAAGCTATTAAACTACCTACCAGGAACATTCCACACATAGAAATAGAGGCTGGAAAAATAGCTGTATCCATCTAGCTACGATACAAAATTTAGCACTAGCTGCATGAAGAGCCTCTTTATCTGTGTGCTATATCAATGATAGTGTTTCCACACTTCGTCAATGTCTATAATTAATTGATTTTCTTCACCAATACCAATAAGTAAACAACAATAAGTACTCGATGTTTGTGTTTACTTATCAGGAATCATTTGAACTATTTCTTCATGCATGTCTCTAGTAGTCTAATATGGGTCTTTATATCTCTGTATGCTTTAAACCACTCTGTGTTAAACCTAAAAAGTGCTCTATACATACAGTTTGATTCATTGATTGTCCTGACAGAACTCTGGATAGTTACAGTGGAAAACATTACTCACTGTCAGTTTCTCATGCCTCTCATCCATGTCACATAGGAGAACAGCAAAGAGCGCTAAAAATGCAAAGATGCAACCTGTAAAAACAGGAGAGAAGTTGCGCCACTCACTCCTCATCTTGTAAACAATTATAAATATTATGATGCAAGGCTCTTATGCAATGCCACTGGGTTTTTTTATTCTTAAATACATGATCATTTATTTTAAAAAGAATGTCCAGCACAAGATTAAATTACACAACCTAGTCCATACTGTAACATTTGTGTAACATTTACATACGTTTGTTCGAGAACGTCATGTATAGAGAGGTAATGCTGCACCATATTTTATTTAAAGCGGTGCATCCAAGGAAGAAAGAAAATGGTTTGATAGGTGTGATAATATGAATCTGATCATGTTATATGCTTAAAACCAAATGTATGCAAAGCTAAACTTGTGTATGCTTCTTATTCTGTTTCTTGATCCAGAGGCTAAATGCAATATTTTTCTGACCTTCCTTGTGTCAAATTTTGTAAATAACACTCTAAACATACTGTACCTTCATAAAAACCAGAGTGTTTTGTGTCGTTTTGATTGCAGAGAAAAAATAGCATATGCTGTGAACCTGAAAATAATAATTTACAAAGATTATTATACGTAATCAGCTGCACTGCAGGATTAGGAAAAAAGTCAGGGCTGTTGTCGAACATATAATTCTTTGTTTCTTTTAATAATGTGTATCTGTTCAAAATATTGTTGATGAATGTAAATCGTATGATTGTGTGATGCTTCAATATGTGCTTTACAAGGACATGTTGTAAACTGGACTCATTCAACTAAAGGGATGCATCATTCCGGATGTCAAAAACAAAAATAGAAAAAACATTCATCATTTATTGATTCTGAAGCTTCTTCCCTCTGTTTAACTTCCTTGATTATTCCCCAGATGGAGAGGACAAAAGTTCCTTCTGGTTTTGTAGTCAACCTACTTTATCGCCCATGGCACTGGTGCTCCCTTTAAAAGATTTCTGAACTTTGGGGGAAAAAAAAAGAAAGAGTACCATCATCCAGTTGCTAAACACTGAATCTTGCAACAAATGTTACCTAAATCTTTGAAGTAGAGGCATATTGATGTTTTTCTTTTCTTTCAAAAAAGCCTGTGACACTATACATTACCCAAACAATCAAGCTGAGCTCAAGGCAGCCCTTAGCCGGATACTTGGGGTTTTTTACTTAGTGCAGCAGACTGACATTGATGATGACTGTGCTATCATGAACAGGAGCTGGACGGATCAATACAGCCGAATTAGAAGCACAGTATATCTCAGATCAAAGGCTTACTCTGATCTTCTAAATCTGACTAAAGCCCAGTGCACTAAGATAGAAGCCTGTTGTGTTTGTGACAGCTCCATCTTGTCCTTAGACGCTTCTCCATATTAACTGCGGGAAACCTTTTTCATTGTTAAAGACTTTGTGCAATCAATTTCAATCTAAGGATGGTCGTCAATCACACTCCCCAGACGGTTACACAAGAGCCTTCAACTGGGTTTGAGAAGGGATAGGTTCGACCAAACTATTGGAATCCATTGCCTCTCTGCTGTGTTTTTGTGCTGTCTATGAGCATACTGAAACGCAGGGGGTTGTAGAACCACACCAGGGGAAAAACAAACCAAATCCATGGGGCTCACTTTGGCTCCTCTCTGGTTTACTAGCTCTGTATCTGCCAGAAAGCAGACTGATTTGGAACATGCTGGGCACCTGGAAGATGCTCTGAAAATATTTTGAACATCAAATTGGATGTGGGAATTAGTATACCACAATGCGCCTGATGGCTTATACAGGCAGATAAGACAACACACAACAAAAGAATAATTACCGAGCTCCAAACAGTACTCTTACTTAAACATCCAAGTTGGTACCTGGAAAATAGTTTTGTTTGCTTTTCTAGCAGGAAACAGGAAAGTGAAAAACAGCATGGGTGCACATTATTATATGAAGGTGCTTATTTGTGAAACTAGGATTGATCGTTGCCAGCAAGTAACGAACCGCTGAACTGCACGTAAAAGCTATTTATTTTGCACAAAAGCAACACATTTATGTGACTGAAAAGTGTTTCTATAATCACGCTGGCAAAATGAATGATCTAATCATGCCGTTTCGGTGGGGTTAAACTTAGCCAAAACGGCAGCTGAGGCTTATTAAACTGAAGAATGTGGCCGAGGTATGATGGTTTCAAACACCACAATGCAATAAAGTTTTCATAGTCATTGTATTTGCTTGTGTGAGAAAATATCTCTGCTGGGATTTTACCATCAATTTCTCTCTAGTGATGGTTGGTGATATGAAGGCTGAAGAACAAAATAAAGAACACTATACATAGCGACTGAAACACAAAAGCTTGTTTACATGATGTACATATGCATTAAGCATCCCCAAATTTGTACTTTGTAGTAAATGTTTTCGAAATTAAACCTGGTCTTTTGAGATACGTCTGTTCCTTTGCAGCTGAACTTTGACTTTTCAGTCTAAAAGTTTAGTGTTGCAGTTCAGCTGGAGTACAAATCTTAACCCAAGTCACTAATCTTTTGGAGCCTTTAGCAGGTTTTCATCCTGGAGTGGCCTGTTGTCATTTATCTTCTTTCAGCCCTGGCCAGTTTTTGTGTCCCTGCTGTAGAAATCTGCCTCCTCATAATGATGCGTCCAACTCTATGTTTGACAGTGTGGATGGTATGATAAAGATGAAGTGTTGCAGTCAGGGCATGGGTAAAATTATGGGTTAGATATTCCAGCTTTCTTCTACCAATCATTGCTGAACACCTCGGTAAAGTCTTAACCTCAAATCGCTTACAGATCTGTTGTGTACACATTTGCTAGCACGATTGTGTGAATGATGTAAAGCTTTTTGAGTGGTCAGTATGAGTAGAAAAGTGCTATTAAGTTAATTTATTATGGTTGCTAATTAGGTCATTTCAGAAGGAACCTCGTTGTTGTATTTTGTTAAGGTTTGTCAAATGTTAGTGCTGTTAGACCAGAGGACACTGAAAGGGGATGTAATCTGTAGTTTACATCCCACTGTAGTGGAGCAGAGAGATACACGTAAGGTTGGCTGCACCTGCAGTTTGAAGTGTGTTCCCTATCTGACAGCCATGGTACTGTTTCATTAAATCAATGTGATGGAGCAGCTACCTGGCCCAGAGTGGAGGAATAAATTCAAGCTGTGTATTTTTTACTGTTTTTGCCTGTAGCGCACCAAGCATTTTATATTTGGCTCGAGCAACTAAATTAACTCAAAATCAGAAGTGATGTCAGTGGCCAAACAATTTTTGTGGTGTTGTTTTGGAAATGGGAATTCCTCTCCACTTCTTAAAGAACAATTGAAAAATAAATAAAAAAGTTTTGTTGCCTTTGTCATACTAACCATCCATACCACTCAGGTCTTCTGGTTACTCTGCATCCCCAGAACCAGAACTAAACATAATGAAAGCAGTGTTTACTTTTTACTCTTTTGTAATTTGCAACAAACTCCTGGGAAAACTAAAAATCAGATAAAACACTGAGTTCTTTTACCAAAACATCACTTGTGTAAGGTTGCCTTCAAGTAATAACAAGAACCGTGATTAACAAAAACAGTGTTGATTGTTCTTGAAGATTCAATAACAAAATACATTTCTTTTGTAAAATGCTGTTTGTTCTCATTGATTTTAAAAACACAATTTTAATGCATCATGTTTATAATACAGCACAATAAATAATAAAGCACTTTAGTTTTTCTGCTGAAATGTGCTATACAAATAAACGTGACTTGACTTCACAAACATGCCTATTTTGAAAAAAGTTAGACTTAATTCTTGCCCATAATTGGCTTTAAAATTGTGGTGGTAGGACAGAAAATGTGTATTCCAGCAAGTAATTATCAAATTGTTTTGAACCCTTGCATACCCAAACACACCAGTCTTTGCTGCAGTTAAGGGCTTTGGGGATTTTTCCCATCAGTCATCATCCAGTGTATTGTGTCTGGTGGCATTGTAAACATGACTCCTCTTTCAGCTTAGTGGTCAGTAGCTACAAAGTGGGCTTTTATATCTCTTCAAATTTATTTTTAAAAAATCCTAACCACCTGTCCCAACCACTTGGTTCGCACATAACTTTGTGGGTGACAGGCCTGGTTGTCTCAAATTTCTCAACAAGATGTTGCATTGTTCTATATAGGGGACATTGTTGCTTCCTTCATTTTAAATGTCAAAATATCTCAGAGCATCCGCTTGATGGTAACAATATAGGAAAAAAGTGGAATCTAAAGACATAATAAATACGAAGAGTTGAATTTAGTTATTAGCATGGTCCTGGCTTATGGTAAATTTAATTATTGATCAAATAAACTACTCATCCATTTGTCCTCTGCCTGAAAGGTTTTGTTTTGTCTGTGCTATAAATTTCCATCAGAAACACCTTGATATCATAAAATCCGACTCAACAAGAACTTAATCTCTGCATTTCCTGAGATGACAGCACATTCCTATTTTATATGAGACGTGTCAGAAACAACTCTTTGCATCATGAAAAAGGCACTTCAGAAAACCTGATTGTTTTTTCTTACATATTGTTGTAGAATAGATTTTAACTCTACTCCAGGAATCACCTCAAACTACTTTTATTGTCGTATAGATTGAGAAAAAAATATTTCATAAATATTTAGACTGCTTAATATTTATACTCTTAATTTAAACTTTGTTGAAATGTAAACCATTGTCTATGTTCAACACTTACCTGTGTTTGTATCCTGGAATCTTGAAATATATATTGGCACATGCTGCAGCTTCAAAGCCTTTCTACCTCACAAAAGTGTCCAATACGTTTGGAAGAAGGCTTCCTGGAGTTTAATTGATCCTATCTTTCGATACAGGACACAAAAAAAAACACTCCCCGACAGATTTAGAATACAAACCTAAAAGGATGAGACAATTCAATAGGGGCTGTGAATCTTCTTCTGATTAAAATGAATTCCCTTTAAAAGAGGTACACCCTCTGAGAAATCTGCACTGCCAACATGCAAGGGTCCAAACGCCTTGGGGACCCACACTCTAATTTGCTTCAAACCTAAAAGGTAGATAATAGCAATGATCTGACAGCCAGCCAATTCCCGGTTGCTCTCATCAAGAATACATTCAATTTCTAACATCAAGATGCCCGCAACAAAAAATGAAAATGGATTTGAATGAATGAAAACTGGATGTGTGAGGGGGGCCTTAAGGAATAACTGATATTCTTGACAAGCTTGAAACACCATCGGATTCAATTTTCTCAGCTCAGGGTTTGCTTGAAAGACACATAGTTATTCACTCTTAGAGAAAAGCAATGACTTATACCACATAATATTTCTTTTCTTAATTTGAGTTTTTAGGCACCAGGCTGAGATGGAGTTCAAAGGCCTTGCCGTTAACATGTGCTGTTGTATTTTCAAAACTAAAAATCTGCCGATTGCCTTGGGCTAAACAGGGTTATATAAAGCTGCAAGCTGCAGAAAAACAAGGAATGTACAGATAAGTTGCCAAACACAAAATTCCCCTTTAGGTTTAAATTCTGTGCAGAATGTTCCTTCTGCTGAATTTTTTAAATCTTTATACCTGTTAATTGTGACTACAACTCCCTTTAGGTACTTGTTTTACTTTTTCAGCAGTGTGAGCTTCATTTGAAACATTCAGTGCTGCAGGGAACAGATCAACTCCCTTTTCAGTCTTCGTAACCTTCTAATGCAATAATCATTTTGGTTTAAAGCAATTAAAATAGAATTTTTAGATCAATTGCTGCCATTACATCTATGAAATTTTAAAAATTGTTAAGAGGTTTGAAATCCGTATTGTTTTCGTATATGCTTGGACAGGCTGTAAGCTTGAAAACATATCTGTTTTATCAAAGTAAAGATTTTAAGGGAGCTTTAAAACCTACAGTAGATAAGATATTGCCTGTCTCAGGTCACTTGAGAGAACCGTAATTTAACGACCGACATAGAGGAAACAAACTGTCATGTTACATTTACCGCAAAAAAAACAACATCATAGTCTTTGCTCTAAGGGATTTATTGTATTCAGCGTTCCATCACTGTTTGCAGAGCTTGGTAAAAAGGCATTGTCTTTCTCAACCCCTCCACCTGGAAAACGCTTCAGCAGGAACTAAAACTCTCCAATCTTGGAACAACTGCAGAGTTTACATTATTAATATAAAGATTTAACAGTGCATCTGTAGCCACTTGCATTTATGAAAATGGTAGTTGATAATGTATTACCCTTAGCAGAATTAGAGGATTGCATTAATGTTTTTGTGTTACTGATGTTGATGTTTGTAACATGTATGTATGGCAAGCCGTTTGAGTATTTATGCCATAGCCTTAAAATTATACCTTGGTTTTCTTTACAAGTTTGTACTTTGACCAAACTATTTAAACATTTTTGTACTAGTTAAGCATTTTGCTGCACTAGTATAACAAAAGGTTACACTAGTCACTTTTTAAGAAACTAGTAGCAGTTTTGTCCAGCTAGTTTGAGCAGAGGCTGTACAAGTGAGGCCATGCGTCCTACTGGTAGCATCAAAGTCTGAGCTAGTCATCATTTTTACACACTAGTTGGCATCTTGGCCAAACTAGTTAACTTTTACCTTTTACTAATTTACTAGTGGGCTTTAAAATGTCTAACATGTTAACGAGTTAACACAGATTTCTGCTTACTAGTAACTTATTTACTAGTATGAGCAAAGATTTTTACTTGTGACAAATAAGAAACCCTAAAACTCAAACTACAGTAAGTCTATTTCTATAAAATCAAATAGGGGTCAGGTCACTAGTAAACAAAATGGAACTTTTGAAAAAGATTTGTACTTCTAAAAAAAATTGAGCATCTGTTACAAAGTTTTGAACTTGTAAAAAGATCTCCCACCTCTAAGTGTGAACTTGAAGTTACAAGTTTGCAAATCTCAAATTACAAGTGAGAATTCTGACCCTTTTCTGACACCTGAGTGAATAGCCAATCAGCACGTTACTTACTGACTTGTCCATCAACCCGGTGCCCACCCACCCACGCACCAACCAACCATCCAATCAAGGAGCAGCAATTTCTGCCAGCTCAGTGCCCAACATGGGGCTGCCATCTTGGACCGGTCCCCCGTGTTATCCGTCTGGCAGGTGCAAAGAAGAGTTAGCACATTTAATCAATAATAACAAGGTTGAATACAAAACTAAATTTCATTGGATTTTTTTCTGCAAGCGTCATACATGTAGGCATGATTCAGCGTATTTAAATGATCATACTGGACTTAACAATAACAGAATATTCTGGTATGTAGTAGGCAGACATGTATGCATAACAGGTAGACTATTTTGCCAAAAGACATATGTTTTTGTGTACACACACACACACACACACACACACACACACACACACACACACACACACACACACACACACACACATATATATATGTAATCATAGAGTCATACACTAGAGGTTTAATCTCAAGGGCTAAATCTTCCATAAAAAAATATTGTGTTTATTTATATATATATATATATATATATATATATATATATATATATATATATATATATATATATATATATATATATATATATATATATGGCTCCCCACTGGGCTGTGTGCTGAGCCCCCTCTTGTACTAGCTCTATACCCACGACTGCAGCCCTGCCCAACTACCTCATTGTCAAGTTTGATGACAACACCACCGTAGTCGGACTCATCTCACGCGGAAAGGAGGCAACCTACAGAGAGGAAGTCTTGAAGTTGACAGCCAACACAATTATTCCAGGACAATTACACAGCAAACTGACGGAACTCAGCGTACCAGCCTCCACCTGCCAGTGGATAACTGACTTTTTTACTGGCAGAAAACAGCAGGTGAGGCTGGGAAACAGTACTTCAGTGACCCGAACCATCAGCACGGGCGCCCCACAGGGTTGTGTACTCTCCCCACTGCTCTTCTCGCTGTACACAAATGACTGTACCTCCATGGACTCCTCCGTTAAAATCCTGAAGTTTGCAGAAGACACAACAGTCATTGGTATCATCAAGGACAGGTGGTTGCACAGGTTGTCCTCTGGAGCAGTCAGAAAAATCTGGAGCTGAACACAGCAAAAACAGTGGAGATGACCGTGGACTTCAGGAGGGGGCCCCCAACCCTGCCAGCACTCACCATCCTAGACAGGACTGTGATGGCTGTGGAGTCCTACAAGTTCCTGGGCACAACGATCTCCAAGGACCTGAAGTGGGACAGCAACATCAACTCCATCATTGAGAGGGCTCAACAGAGGATGTACTTTCTGTACCAGCTGAGGAAGTTCAACCTAGCCCAAGAGCTGATGGTCCAGTTCTACACATCCATCACAGTGTGGGGCAGTGCTATCACAAAACACGACACCAAGAGACTGCAGGGCATTATGAAGTCTGCAGAGAGGACCATCTGTGTAAAGCTGCACACACTGCTGGACATGCATGCCTCCAGAACCAGGAAGCGTGCAGAGAAAATCATCACCGACCCGTTTCACCCTGGCCATCACCTGTTTTGGTGCCTTCCATCAGGCCGAAGCTTCAGCCACATGAAGACCCGTACGACCAGGCTACAGAGAAGCTTTTTTCCAACTTCCATTATTCTCATGAACAATTGAACAATTCATTTATATATTTTTATTACTTCTATAGTTTTTATACTGCACAAAACTGCACTTTTAAAAAAATATATAAATTATCCATGCTAAATGTTACAAATCTTTCTTTACTGTATTTTTCGTGCCTTTACTGTATTTTTCGTGCACTGCAAGCATCTATGTAACCAAAAACAAATTCCTTGTATGTGTGAGCATACTTGGCCAATAAAGCCTGATTCTGATTCTGATTCTGATTCTGGTGTTCACAGAACAACCTTACACTGAACACCAGGAAAACAAAAGAGATCATCGTCAACTTCAGGAAAAACAGGACCCAGCCCCTCTCTACATAAACGGAGAGCGTGTGGAGAGGGTCCTTCCTGAGGGTCCTCAGGAAGTACAACCAGGACACTAACCTGCTGCTTACTTTCTACCCTAGATTTGTACTGTTTGACCTGCTGCCCTCTGGCAGGTGCTACAGGTGCATCAAGGCCAGGACTAATAGACTCAAAAACAACTTCTTTGCCAAAGCAGTCACCTCCCTGAACTCCACTGGACTCTACCTGTGCAATACCCTCATCTCTGTGCAGTATAATGTCATTAATACATTATCTGTCCAATATCTTATATTTATATCAATTTATTTACAAGTGCAATATCACCACCACTATCTAATTATCTAGAAATGTTATTTTCTGCATAAACTCCATATTCTTATACATTTTTTATTTCCTGCAGATCACTCACATAGGTTATTTTTGTTTAGTTCTGTATATATTCTTTAGAGATATTTTTATTCTATTTTTATTTTTGCACGGCACTGAAAGGAGTGGTCTTCCAATCTCATTGTACAATGTGTATAATGACAATAAAAGGCGTTCTATTCTATTCTATTCTATTCTATTCTATTCTATTCATTTTTTATCTTTCTTTAACAATATCCCTAAAAGTTTAAAACAATTTATTCTGATTCATACAAATCGTTTTCATAAAAATAAAAAAATATAGTCTTTTGGGGATCTGTTTATATCCCCTAAAGGACAATAAAACCTGCATGCTGTTTATCTAAAGCACTCCTGCTGAGGCAAAGTAAATTTATTTGTGTAGTCGATTTAATGTACATGAGAATTCAAAGGACTTTACATAAAGATAAAAAGGCACATTAAAACTAACCATTCAAAAGTATGAAATTAAGAAAGAAGAAAGAGACATTAAAAAATAAAATTAGGAACAAAAATGACAATTTGAAAGCATGATTTAAGAACAATGACTAGTTACGTTAAAAGCAGATATCAAAGAAAATCCTCTCTGCTGTCATATTAAAAAGAATAGTTTTCCAGCTTGATGTAAGCATTTTAAGAGTTACTTCTCCTGGAAGTAGAGTTAAGATTTGGTCCTTTTACCTGGAAACAAACAGGAGACCTCTCCCAGAGCTTCTCAGGGTCCGAAGGGGTTCATATGGTTCTAACATATCAGAGATGTACTTTGGCACTAGACCACTTAACTTAGACCTTCAAAACCCCAATTACGAGTAAACAGTCAAAGTCAGTGCACTCAACTGGGAGTAATTCAGTAAAACTAGCTTTTCGAGGGCTCTCTAATGCTGATTAAAGTACTTTTGTCCATGTTAAATTGTAATGCACATTTTCTTTATCCTTAATGTAGATTACCTGATTTGTTTATGTTTTTAACAGTTTTAATTTGCAGTAAAACAATGTATGCCTTTAATAACAGAGGTTCAGCTTGTTAATTTAGGAGTAAGTTCAAAGACTGTTCTGCCATTTGGTGGAGGTTCACACAGCAGCTCTTCATTTGGAATAATCCAGATTTAAATATTTTAACAAAATACTCTAATGAGGTAGATGCATTTGCGTTGTTTGTCACATTGAAATATTAAATACCACCTTGTAATCTGAAGTGATTCTTTTTCTATAAAAATCTATTTGGCATGCATACTCGCATTTTCGGAAGAGCCCACAATTCGCCCACTCCTTCATCAATAAGCTCAGGAAGCCTTTCGTAATGTAATCCCACACATTTCTTCTTAGATTCCCTCTGTTCTTTTATGACATAATGCACCCACAAAGTAAGTCAGATCTCTACAGGGTAAAATACATTGTACAAAGAGCGCAATACAGTACATTTTCTGATCTGCTGTGAACACAGAACTGGGCTCTGCCAGCAAGAAAGACCATTATGAATTATCTGAAAGTCTTTACAAACTCTGACCCAATACTCTGTGATGGCTATGTCTCTGGTGGCCAAGATACTAGAAGCCTTTCAAAACTCAGTCGGGCAACGCCGCCAATTTCTTGTCAAAACTGTCCACAGCTGGAACATCAAGAACACTCTCTATGAACTGTGATGTAGATGAGTGGATTGTGCATCTAGGACAATGGTTTCACTTTTGCCATTTTATGTGTGTGCATACCACAGTAGATGTTTTACCTTGCACAGTCAGAGCAGCCTTGCAGCAAATATGAAATTTAGTGGAACAGAGAGCAATTGCTCAAAGGAAATATTAGTTTATTTCTGACAAATGGAACATCTTTAACAGGACTCAGTGATGTGTGTCATCCAGACTTGGCCCCAGCCGTCTCATTTGACATTGCCAGCAGGAGTATAAGTGTCAGGAGTGATTTTTAGACAAGCAGGGTCAAATAGTCAATTCTCCCCACTGAAGATGGTGAAAGATAATAGCTTGAAGGAATACACTGTAAACCTTCTAGGTGGATCTGACAAAATATGCAAATTCAAAATGTGTAATTTGGAGACATTGTAATCTAATTGTAGCTAAGAGGGGAACTGCTCTCTGATGACAAATTATATAAGTAATTGGCCAAAGTGGAATGATAAGCAAAGATTTCTTCTGAAAGTGAAGTGGGATCATTCTTTTCAAATGGTGAAAAATTATGCATCAAAACATGGAGCTTTAAAAAAAAAAAAACAGGTTTTAGTCAATTAAATGTTGCATTGCTTTGTATGAACCTACATGATTGCAATGCAAGGAGTATTCAGAACCTGTTCCAAAGTAAAGTAATGGCTTTTGGAAAAATTAGGCATTAAATATGTTTTTCTTCTTCAAACAGCCATGATTAAATTAAATGAAATGAATACACAAATCATATTTCCATACAAATCAAATCATCTAATATATAAATTGGAATGATGAAAAGAAAAAGTTAACATATAAAGAAATTAAGCTGTAAAAAGCAAGAGAGCTAACAAACACACTGAAATTTGTCTGTAAAAGCCATTCTTTCTGTCAGTGCCAATTACATAAACTGCTTTAGTCCTAACTAATGGTTTCTAAAGGTTTTCTCATTACCAAGGTGTTAAAAAAGACGTTTGCCTTGCTCAGTAAAAGTAAAAAGTTCATTTGAGGTCTTTATATGTTCCAAAACATAAGGGTGATATTTTTTAAGTTACACTGATATTTCTAAATGTTCTAATATTCTGGTACTAGTTCCAGAATATTAGAGTTCCACCTCTGGTATTATAATCCAGAGGTAGAGAGGGTATAATTTTGCCATAAACCATTCATTACGAGGTGATTCTTGCAAGATTTCCGACATTGAAATGAAAACAATAATCACAAAGAACTCCATAGACACTATAAACACTATAAAGTGCAACTGGAATGACTTCTATGTGCACTCAGCACACTGCACTGCTAATGACACAGTATATTAAAGTGTGGCTGAAGATGATTTACACTGTCCTAGAGTCATATTCAACAATTTCTTTTATTTTTTAAACACATTAAATAAATTAATTACAGACTGTTGACATAAAAAAAATTCCTCTGTTTTTAAATTTACTTTATGTACATAAAACAACAAAAGCATTTAAATAAATGCCACCATGGGGTTTGTATAGCATAATTTTTGACAGTAAAATATGACAAATATAATGTTTTTTTTCTAATTTTTATTAAAATAAATGTTCGGTGTAATATATAATCTCTTCCTTTTCAGTTCGGAGGGAGAGTATTTATTAATATGAGACTTCTGAAAAGGCTTTGTCTGTTTCCTTTCTGTTAGAGTGTAAATGTAAAGTCATTTGATTTTAGCTGTCAGCAAAATTAATGAATTCCAAGATTTTATTCACTGTAGATCGTTTATCTGGATTTATAGGACAAAAACTCAGTTTAATTTGTTTTGTTTGTTGTTTCAAAAATAAACAGCAACAACATCCTAGTCTATGATTTTACTTTTATCAAAGACTGTTCGATGCAGATAGATTGGGCAAAGAACAATGGTCAACGATTCCTCTCTGTATTCTTCAATCTAGTTACTTGATCACTTGATCCACTAATTTTTCTTTAGAACATTTGCTGTACTTTCAATCAAAACTGTATGTACTCCATTTTATTGTTAGTTTTCTCTCTAGCAGTTAAACACCAGAGACATCAGACGCCTCAAAATGATGAAAAATAAATGTATGATTGAAAGTCAATTGTAAAAAATATGTTTTACAGAAATGGCTTTTGCATGTAATAGGTATATCTCTAAGGGATGCATGATAGGGGTGGTCTTTTAGTTTTTTGTTTTTTTTGAGTAATAATTTTCAAGGAATACTCATACACAGGATGCATTTTATTAACAAAAGACAAAATCCCTCAGCCAATGTCTTTAAGATGTAAAGATGTTTCTAAGACACGGTTTAGGATTTAATGATTCCTCGAAATTACTGGCTAAGTCTAGACACAATAAAAAGAATCATTATCATTAAGAAGATTTAAACAACTCTTTTCAAAAGTGAAGCACCTCTTTACTCTTATGGTTCAGTATCAGTGCTCTTCTTAACTTGTCTCCAGCAGCTGCTAACAATGCAATAAACCCAATGCACCTTGCAGAACTGTTCTCTGCACTGCATGAATGAGCAAACGGCTCCATTAAGCTAGGTCTGACATAATAATGCTTTGGAAATTGAGAGTATGTGTGAATGGTGTTTCGTGGTGCACATGGTACATTTCAGATTGTTCATTTCTGATAAAAAGTGTTGGAATACACACAGCTGTTTCACTGTTTTCCATGTAGGGCAATTTTACTCTTACCCTTGAAAATGCATTTAACATAATTGTCCTCTAAATTTACTCAATCAATAAGAATACCTTTTGCTCCCTTGTGCTGCAATTTCGATTCCATACTGTAAAGTGGAGGGAAAAACAGACAGATAAAAACAAAAATAAGTAAACCACAGCAAAACGAAGGAGCCATTTCCAAAGTCTCCACTAAATTTGGAGCAGTAGCTTGTCCAAAATCTGTTAGTTTGCTTAAGCATTAAGAGTTAAATACTAAATTAACACAACCCAAACACAACTTCTTGATAACAAACCCCACAAACTCCCATCTGGACTAAACCTTATACTTTACACAATACAATCAAGCAACTGCAGTTGTGCTGTTAACTACAAAACAAACAGTAGCCAAATGGAATACTTGACAGAGAGGCATAGTTTGTCCCTCTAAGAACACATTTCTACTGCTCTAGTGACTACTAGTGTGCTTTACACAACACTACTACAAATGCTTTGCATTGCAGCCAACGATGGAAGGCTTGGATGAAGGTGCTCAAGCATGGAAACATGTTCTATGAAGCTCTCTGCATATGGTTTATGATCTAGCTGCAGTTCATATAAAGTGTAAAGCTGTCTGTAGTTATTGACATTGCAGATACTTGGGTATTTCCCAAGTTTACCATCCTGTGACCCTTTTGTGAGTTTATTTTGCCAAGCACAACAAAGATTACTTTACGGGATCTCTATTCCACTTCATGTTTATTATAACACTACTAAGAGTCGGTGGTGAAATATTTAGTAGCAATAGAATGACAGGACATATTTCCTTGGTGGAATCCCATTATGGTACCACTCCAGTAGTTTCACAGAGGTCCAGTGAGTAAGCCAAATGTCCCTTAATATTTTTTGAAGCAGTTTAAATTGCCAGGTGCTTAATTTTACACACTCATGATCATGAATATCTCAGAAACACAAACACTCTTCCATACCTGAGACCCTGTAAATCACAAAACAAACACTCCAAGCCTTGACTGCCCTACTGAAGAGATAATAAACTTTTATCCACGAACCAGTTTAAGTATACTTCCCTATGTAGGATACTACTACAAATGCTGATCCACTGACACGGAAGACTGAACAATATTGGAAATGTATCTGGGGAAAAAACATATTTGGGATTTGATAAAACACTATACAACTACGGGCAATTTACCATTATATTAATATACTGTGAATAATAGACCAAAGGGTGGACAAAACTAATCTCCCTGAACAAGGTCCAGTAAACAGCAAATAAAGATAAAATAACAGACATCAAACAAAGAGTCTCAGGTATAAAATCTGGAAAGAAGCAGGCCCAGCATGATCCAAGTCTACTGGCTCAACAGGTTGTTGCAAACTCGATGAGGCCAGTATCCTTGTGGCCAATTTTAAGGAAACTGTGTAAGTCTCCTGTTAAGGTGAAAAATACTGAGGAGATGCTCTGTCCCCTATGCTGCCCTGCATAGGGCTGAATGCCCACATAATCAACAAGACTGGTTTTGAATATTGACTCAGAGATTGGGCCACTATCAGTCAGATTCTCTATGTAGATGCATAGAGTGAGTGAGAGAATGAGTCACTGATCCACACCATCCGAGTTAAACAGCTGATCATTTATATTAAAAGATGTAAGCTAGTCATCCCACATGAATAATTTCACCTTAAAACAAGTATCCATAGGTTAAGCTTACAGAAAGAGGCAGAGGTCTGGTGAGCATCTATCAAAGATGAAACATCTAACAATATATCAGGAAGGTGGCCCGAGGGATGCTCATTAAATGTTTGAGACTATAAAAGGTAGAAGAAAATGGGCTAAAGGAATGTTATGGCCTCTGGCCTCAAGAGACCGTGTAGTCTGTTTTGTTTTGTTTTATGCACATTCAACTAATCAAATCTACTTTATGCAGTTTCCAGTGCTCTCAACTGATTGGCATTTTTCTGGCTCTTGCACAATTGGACCAACGGCAGATCAGCAGGTCAATCAAATGGTGATGAGATAAAAAAAAATAAAAAAGGATTTGTAAAGTGGTAAACTTTGATCTTGTGGTTGCTTTGGGACTGTTTGGGCAACATCTGAGTAGCAGGTTATAACAAAATGTTTGGAAAGGAATACAGGCAACATTATAACTATAACTATTGATTATTGATTCTAGAAGAAGACGGTCTTTGTAACTGATGCGAAAGGAGTACAGCTAAAGGCAACTAGGTAATTGGCTCCAAAAGATACTCAGGGAAAATGTAATAAGTTCCCGCTACAGTGATATCATACCACGAAAGTAGGACATTTAAGTAGAAGGATGCACTGGTGATTTCCTCACCTTAAACAATTTGTTGAAACAAAAGTTAACAACAATGGTGTGTACACCACAACAAAAAATGTCATGTGCCCTTGAGCATTAATTACAGCTTGACAACGACGTCTCATGCTGTTCACAAGTCGACTTATTGTCTGCTGAGGCAGGGCATCCCATTCTTCTTGAAGGGCAGCTCTCAGGTCATTGAGGTTTTGGGGTGCAGAGTTTCGAGCATCTACACGGCGACACAGTTGATCCCACAGGTTTTCAATGGGATTCAGGTCCGCAGAAAGTGCAGGCCACTCCATTTGAGGTACACCAGTCTCCAACAGCTGTTCCCTGATGATGCGACCCCGATGAGCTGGAGCATTGTTGTCCATGAATATTAAATTAGGCCTGTGTTGTTCATGTAGGGGCACAATCACTGGATTAATGATGTTATTCAGGTAATATTGGCTTGTCACTGTAACATTCACAAAGTATAGGGCAATTCTATACAGACTGGACACACCTGCCCACACTGTGACCCCGCCACCACCGAAAGTTCGTCTGGCGATAACAGTGGCTGATGCATGGCGCTCTCCATGACGTCTCAAACATCGTTGGCGGCCATCATTTCTGCTCAACATGAATAGACTTTCATCAGAAAACAGCAGTTTGGCCCACTGGTCCCTCGTCCAGCGTAAATGCTCCCTGGCCCATGCAAGACGATGAGGCCTGCGCCTGCTGGTGTGGTCAGGTACCCATGCAGGTCATCTAGCATGCAGACCATGCTGATGTAAACGGTTTCGAATGGTCTGACGTGACACTTAGGTGCCTCTTACCTCCCTTAAACGTGCCTGGAGTTGAGTGGCATTCATCATCCGATATCTCAGGGCATTGTTCACAATGTAGCAGTCATCAGCATGGGATGTAACCAAAGGGTTACATTAAGTTCCCCTTTTAAGGTTTGAATGCATTTTGGTCTCATCCTAAAATTCAACCCAACCAAATATCCCCAACTTTTTGTGAGTAGGGTATATATATATATATATATATATATATATATATATATATATATATATATATATATATATATATATATATATATATATATATATATATATATATATATATATATATATATATATATATATATAAATATATATATACACCCTACTCCATATCTCGGTGGATGGATGGATGGATGGATGGATGGATGGATGGATAGATGGATAGATGGATAGATGGATAGATGGATAGATAGATAGATAGATAGATAGATAGATAGATAGATAGATAGATAGATAGATAGATAGATAGATAGATAGATAGATAGATAGATAGATATTTTTCACCATGAGTTCAATATATCCTACGTTGCAATGTAGTCTACATTTATGGTGAGGTAGGAGACAATGTGGCAAAGCTCCTTTTAGAAAGTGCTCACCAACCTATACACAGAGTTGTTTGTCTTGGCTAATTCAAAGTTGCATTACCATAAATTGACAGCTGCAATGTGCCGTTTGCTTACTTAAAGCACAAGTTCATTCTCTGGTCAGCCACAAAACCTAAAGACAGAGGAATATTAAACTCACAGAGGTCAACTGAAGGAACACCCCTTATCAGAGTGAATGCCAACAGTGAACTGCAACCTCAGCAGCCTGACTCACACTGAGATTTTTTGTCTGTTAGCAGAATTAAGCAATCCCCAGAGACATGACATCAACACAGACAAGGTCTTTTCTGAATATTTAATCAACCTACAAGGACTAGAATAAACTAACCAGGTTTTTCATTATTTAGACTTTTCTCACACAACTAATGGCTCAGCTATAATGTGCTAAACAGTGTGGTGAATATCCAAGTTAGATTGGATCATTGCAATCAGGAAAAAACTGGTTTGAGAATATTCGAGCTAGCTGTAGACTAGAGTAGGCTTCACTGTAGATGCTGATAGAACCAACAACCCTCCATGTAAAATTGTCTATATTGAAGCCCACAAGTTTTTTTTTCAACAATCATTGACAAATTCATAACAATAATTTAACAAGGGAACCTAAATAATTGAACTGTGCAGAAACAGTCTCTCATCAGTTTGATCCTAAAAGGCTATATTGATTTTTGTACGTTTGGGTGCAGGTGTCTGAGTTGGATTTTAGTAGTTACTGAAAGGAAAGGGCAACGTGTTGCATCCAGTTGCAGAAGGAGGGAATGCCTTGGCAGTTCTGTCAATACATTCAGCTAATCCAGGAGAAAGTCAAGGCACTGACTGTCTGATAATCAAAGGTCAGTCTTGCATAAAGCAAGGGCAACATTACAGGTGCCATTTGTGGGCTAATTAAATATCTCTATTATTTCTTTTTGCAAATGGCGGGAGGGAAGTTCCTAGAATGAGGCTGAGCACTAAATACATATTAGCAAAGGAATAAGATAACAAACATAATCATGCAGAAAGGCTGAACACCCAACACGATGAGCCAGGAGTACTTAAGTAGACTTTATCTCATAAGCTGAAAGACATATTTGATTATTTTTCATAATTAAGAGCCGGTAGCATACACTTGTAAAAGTGTACAACTCAATGTTTGTTGATAAAAGTTTAGTTTTGGTTCAAGGGCACAGCAGTGTTTGTTTATTGTCTTAAAATAAATGTTGAAATATGATAAAATAAAATCTGAAGTAGTTTGGTCAGCTTATACTCTATTAAACTAGACTTTTGTAAGTTCTAGTTACTTGCATTTTACAAGTAGAAAGTGAAGTAGAGACCATTAGGCTCCACCCTCCACACAAATGTCTGTACAAAACTTGTGTGTAAAATGAAAAACTGTAATTTCCACAGTCTTCAGTAATAAAAAAAAAAACATATTCTTATTTAAATGTTTCCAGCAATTCAAAAAGTGTGAAGCTCTTAAACAAGGTTCTCAGACCGTTTGGAAAAGAAAAGGCCCACAATGTAAGATTTGGTAAAGGTTTTTTTTTTTCTCAAAGAAATGGGATATCTCAGACATCAGTGTAAGTAGAAGTTGTTAGAGCACGAAGACATGGACTGAAAAGCAGAGATGCATCTTGGAGTTCAGGTCCCCTCTGGATGTTTCCCATTTATCTTGTCTGTCAAGTACAGAGGATGTGTAATGAAAGGTGAACACTCCAGTTAGAGGCTCTTCCTGCCGGCCTATCATACAATGCTAAATATTGAAAGGTCTGCTTAATGAGCACAGGTCTCCAGGTCATTCATCAGATCTGTAAGTGGGGAGTTTGTGTGGGGTAGTCGGAGCATGGAATTTGTTGATATAACACACTATTTGTAACCAGCACAAAAATAAAAACGACTAAAACAAAAAAGACCCATCATGATCCTTTCCCAAAAGACAGCAGAAATGACTTGATTTAGTAAAACTAAACATGATCTAGATTATACTCATTAGCCAGACCCTTGTTCTTTTCTTCCTTACATATATTAAAACACTCCAACACATTTTTAAATAACTCCCTGTATTCTTAAATTATAATGTCTTATCTGGTCTTTGACTGGGTCTCCACAGATAATGCTATTATTTGTGTATATCTATTGGGAGCTATCGTCCTCTGGTGGGAGAAAGTCTTATTACACTCACTTTGCTGTATGTTTCATGCAAATGCCTTCAATATTACAATACAGTACCTTGTAGAAGTATAAACTCAATTTTGTAATTTAGAGCCACAAAACTTAAGAGTATTTTAGCTTTTATTCTTTGTTAAATATTAAAACAAAGAAGCGGATATTTAAGTTGAAAGAAGAATGTATGGGGAAAGTTATTTTGATCTGATCATATTTTAACTGTATTTCTTTGTTAAGACACAAAAAGTGTTTCTGACAAGGCAATAACACTAGATTAATTCCAGTTACTTCTAATGTAATACGTTCATCTGCCGTTAATGAATTCTTTAGCACAGCGTTTGCAAGAGCTTAATGCAGTATGTCACTGTTCTCTGCACTTTACGACTTATTGTAGCCATCGAGGACATCATTGACTTGGTACGCTACAACATCTTTAAATGTACTCTTGGGCTCCTCCCTACATATTTATTATCACTTCTGCATAGATACTTTAGCTAATAGTGTCTGAGATTTCAGGACATCATTCTAATGAAGGTCCTAAAATTGATTGGAGGCCTTCAAATTGTTTGCTCCCATCACCTGGAGAAGTATGCAGAAGGACTTAAAATGTAAGTACCTTTTTAAAGGAGCGGGAAATCAGCTCACCAGGCTCCTGTCATTTAACATTTAAAATGTGTCTTATGTGTATTTCACCTAATTTCCTGGTTAAATAAAGAATGCATACATACAGAAAAGTATTGTAGTTGATAGAAAACTAATAGAGGTGCCACTAGCAGAAGATCTCTGGTCTCCAATCTAAACTGATTAGCTATTTTTAAAACATTGGGGGAGATGTCCCAAAGATTTGTAGTTGTGATGGTAACAAATGGTGGCTGAAATATCTGTACATTTCATGAAATTCACAACCCATCAAAATAAATACTTGCAAGCTTGAAATACCCTACTCACAAAAAGTTAGGGATATTTGGCTGACGGGTTGAATTTCAGGATGAGCCCAAAATGCATTCAAACCTTAACAGGTGAACTTAATGTCCTGTTGGAGACTGGTGTACCTCAAATGGAGCGGCCTGCACTTTATCCAGACCTGAATCCCATTGAAAACCTGTGGGATCAACTGAGTCGCCGTGTAGAGGCTCAAAACTTTGCTTTCCCAAAACCTCAATGACCTGAGCTGCACTTCAAGAAGAATGGGATGCCCTGCCTAAGCAGACAATAAGTCGACTTGTGAACAGCATGAGACGCCGTTGTCAAGCTGTAATTAATGCTCAAGGGCACATTACGAGTTATTGAGACGTTGAAATCTTTTGTTGTGGTGTACACACCATTGTTAACTTTTGATTCAACAAATTAAGATTTGGAAATCACCAGCGCATCCTTCTACTTAAATGTCCTACTTTCGTGATATGATATCACTGTAGTGGGAACTTTTTACATTTTCCACAAATTTCAGCCGAAAGCTAAACATCCCTAACTTTTTGCGAGTAGTATATACTAAAAAACTTTTAACATTACATGCTTAAAATAAACTATTTGTAATTAAACACAGTTCACTTTTGAACTCAAACTGATTTACATCTTGAGGAATGTTGATTTGTTTTAACGGACAACAAAAATCTGTTTAAATAGAAAATACGAAGTCGTTTATCACAAACTCTTTACAAATGTAACTTTTGATTATTCAATTTAGAACCACATTCAGCTGCAATATCTAATCATTCTGAAATATCGAAACTGTAGACTATTGAGATTACCATTTTTTTTATGAATCATCTAATGTCACAAGAGCATTGATTAGTCATTTACAATGACTAGTCAAATGTAAGCTTTACCATGGCTTTATATGCTGCCGACTGAATTAAACCTGTTTTTTATTTAGAATGGCTGGTGCATGTTCTAATTCATAGTATATCAATTTTTACATGATGAAAACTTGCTTGCAAAGATGAAATGTACAAGTTTGAGACTAGGATTTAAAAATTCTGTCAATACCTTTTAGAGTAATACTAAAATACTGCTCTTGAAAAACTACAAACTTAATATGGCTTAAGAAAGTAGTTCCATAAATATGATTTGATTTTAAACCACACACAGTAACTGTAATTAATCCCTTTTTTTATATTTATAAATGATTTAATTCAGCAGTAGTGGAAAAGGTAAAAACAATTCCATATTTGGCATTTCAAATTTTTTTATTTACTATTACAATGATAAAATCACAATTCCTAAGACTATAAACTTAGCAAATTAATAATGATAAATGACAGACACCCATTCCTATTTGAATTTTTTTTGATTTAAGACCAATCAGGAAAAATAGGGACCAGCTTAGAACATAGAGACAAAACACATTAATTACAAGACGTGACTTTAGGGCAGAAGGATCCTTTAATGACCAATTTAGTTTAAAACTATAGTGAACACATAAAAATGTCCACTTGCTTAGTAGCATCCAACTATACATATAATGAGTCCTTAGGTTAAAATAAATTAAATACCTTTAAGGCCCCAAAAAAAAATCAGATTATTTTATTTGAAATTATAATTTTAATTTCTTTCCATGTTCTATAACATTCTACTAGTATTGACCAGCTTAATTTTTTTATGAGGCTAATGCAAAAAGGAGATCAGTACCACCATGGTGATAAATCAGATGCAGAACTGTTTCCCTGTCCTCAACAGGCCGGGACAAGTGCAATACTACTCGAGCACAGAGCACTGCCACCTCTCCCAACCTGCACAGAAAGGGATCCTTTCCGACAAGAATCTTTTCAGTTCTATGATCAGTTTTGCATGGATTTGCACAGCACTACCATGAAAAGCTGAAAGCAAACCAGCAAAACTAACCAGAGACCCAGATGTATTAATAAACCCCCGGGTTAACTTGCCATGAGGATCAAGTCTAGAAGTACTTCAAGTGCTCACACTGCAGTAGAAATCCACATAACTACCTGCACTATAAGCACTTTAATACTACTGAAACCTGTGTTTACCTTCTCAACAAAACCACAGAGCAAAACTGATCAAATTTAAAACTACTCGTTTGTGATTTTGATGAAAACTCAGAGCCCCGTCAGTTTTGCATAGATTTGCACAACTCATTTCTTCTCGCAGCGCAACTATGCAAAACTGACAGAGAACTGACAATATTATTTCTTTGTGCAAAGATAAACATCGATAAGAAATGCAGACGAGAATCCCAGCTGCTTATGCCAGAAGGAGCACTTAGGGCAGTAGGTGCTAGTTCGTTCCACTATCTGCACTAGATGCACCTTAGCATAAGCACTAGAAGACAACATGAAAGCAAATGTGGTCCTACAAATGGATAAAAGAACTAGGTTTGTTTCATTGCTGACACTTCAATAAAATATTGTACAAATCCTGCATGTTTGCCTCAAATATTGATTTTTGTCTCCAAGAAGCCCACAGCAACCTTTAAAAGCAACAAGACGGGATCTTGCCAGATGTGCGTCAACAAGAGCAGCCTCATTCATTCCATTCAGCGCAGTCACCACCCGGCTGGGTTTGGTGAATAGCCGCGCTTCTTTGGATCACATCATCAGCACAGTGCTGAAAGTGCCTTCACTGCAGTAGATGTTTAGAAAACTACCTGCACTGTAAGCACTTTGACACTACAGTGACTTAAAATGTTCACGTAGCAATTCCTTTCGAGCTCAGACGACGATGACTCCCTTTAAAACGGGACGACTTGGCGGCCAGCAGGTGCAGACATACGCAGGGTTCCTGCAACAGTAAATAACAAGTATTAAGAGTGGGTCAGCAACTTAAATTCAGCAACAAATGCATTGTCCCTCTCAGCATTAACGCACATTCGCAATCCATAATTCAAGCTACAGAAAGCAAAGGCATGCAAAATGACCTCGACTATCACAAGATGCTGAGGCCAGGAGGTAAAGAAAGAGATCCAATTAAAAGTTGTGAATAACAAGAGCAAAACATCTGGGTATTGAATGTGCTGTAATCACTGAGTGGCAGATAATTAATGGTTACATTATAGTTATTCCTCTGTGGGCGAGATATATAGGGAACAACAACCCTATATAACCATTATATAGACGCTAGGATATTTCAGGCTGAAAAGCCATAACTTCCGATTATTTAAAAGAATGGCACACAGAGCCCAAAGCTAGCAAAGCTTTCTGTGGGAACAGTCAGAATATGAGCAATAAATACAAAATGAATATCAGATCAATAAAAAGCAATATTAAGTGAGTCTGCACAAATGCAACAAATGCAGAACTCTGAAAATTTATTTACAAAAATATCTTAATTTATGCTACTTTTAAATAGTGAAAATTGAAAAGGGGGAATTCAAGAAAGGAAATAAGAATATTAATTTTATAGGGCAAAACCGAACTACATAATTAGTACATCTGTTTTTATTCATAGTTTACACCATTAAAATTAAATCAGTGATGTTGTTGGGTACGCGTCCTGCATCTGACGCGTTAAAATCTGAAAGGACACAGTAAATTCACCAGTCATGCATCCTAGGGATGCAAGTCGTTTTTCTTGTGGAAAATTATACATTTTGAATAGCTTGTGTTTAAAATCACAGTAACTAACTAAAAGAAACCTGTCAACGCACCTGACGCTGTTTCAACCCTTTTAGCATTAATTCAGTGTTGACATGACCCTTTGAGCACGATATCGCGAGATGCTAGTTTAGCCGCCACAACAGGAGCGTCTGATATGTCCATTGTGAGAGGAGTGAGGGCCATCACATGGCATTAAAGGAAGTAGATGACGTACCATTTGTTTTTTACTCAAATACCAGGCAACTAACTGCACGCCTGCGCACTCTACGTTAGCTTTCCGTTAGCCGCTACAGCAAACTACGGTATCGCTATGTCTTCTCTAAGCAGAGGCGGAGCTAGAAGGGGGGCCGGGAAAGGCAGCCTCGTTCTCCGAATAAGGGACATGGTATGTAGCAATACACAGGACAGACATGCATAAAATGAGATAAATTGGTCTCATTTAATTATCCTTATGTCTAAGTCATAGTTTTGTCCTCCGAGAGGAAGCCAGCAGGCTTATTTTTTAAGAGTACAGTTAAAAAGAAAAGAAAATCTGTCAAGAGTGGCATTTTGAACAAGCAATGTTTTGCTGGGTTAGTATATTTAAACAAATTGGTTGCTAGAATATATTTATTCTACAGCTTTAAGATTCATTCATTCCTTAGCACAGATAAAAATAAAATTAAGTGCTCATATCCAGGCCTCTGCCAAGCAGAATTTTTGTTCCAAACCTGTTTAAGTCGTGATGCATTTAAGAATTTAAACAATAATAGGTCTTAAGTACCAGGTTTAGGCATCACTGAATTAAAGAATAAGGGGAAAGTGATATGTCAAACTTTCAGTTCATTTTTTTTACTGACGACCCATGCTTTATAGGATCTACAAACTGGGGATTTTTAAACTTCTTTGCTTAAAACTCAATTTTTCCTGACATTCTACTTAGCCAAATACAAAATTAAGTAGTTTGCATCGGTTAAAAAACAGGATTACATAAAATCACTTGGCTCACAATCCTTTTAGCCATGTTCCAGATCTCTTTTTCTGTTAATTGTACGTGTAGTTAATATTGGCATCATTGCCACTAACTATACAAGTCTCAGTTTCCGAGATTCAGTTTATCTATATAGCACCAAATTACTACCCATGTATCAAGGGAATTTACTAGAAAATCATTTCATTTCTATAATGAACACATGAAGAATCTGTTTAAAAGGGTTTCCAATCCAAGGAAACCCCAGCAGATTGCTTTGAGTCATTGACTTGCAGAAAGTCTCCTAAAACATAGCTGATTTAGATTTAATCCAATTAAATGCATGGAGAATAGTGAAATAGAGGCCTCAATGACAAGATACCTTATTTGAGCAACAGAATTATTTTAACATGTTTGTTTTATTTTTAGTAAAGAATTAAAGTGAGACCCCAGTTTCAGGACACCAACAGAGTCCAGACACATTTATTCGCCCCTCCCCCCCAAAGCACTAACATGGCGCCTAAAACTCGAGACCACCTTCACGCGTTTAACATCATATCCCCCCCACCACTTCCCTCCTGTCCTCTGCGAACATAATATTGAAATAAAACGACGACGATGATAATACACAAAACGCAGAAAGTTGCGAAATCACGCTAAATCTGTCCCAACACACAAACTGTGCATCCAAAATGGATGCTTTAACAAAAAATAGAAATTAATTAACTAAATGAGCAAACTCGGCTAGTTTTAGAATATATTTTACGTACAACACGTTCGACCTGCACGCACTCAACACCGGAGGAAATAGCTTGACGTACACAACACATCGCCTTCCTTCACGGTGCTAGTGTGGTGTTAGCTTAGCTTTTCGCCCTTATAGTTTAAATATAAGAAGATCTACCTAATAGCTGATAATTTCACTAAATGTGCAACCGGTGACAGACTGAGTCATTGTGACTGATAACTGTGCATGTAAAATAGGCGATAGGTAGTTTGCGTTATCGGCTAACAGGACAGTGTCTAACTGTTTAGCTGGAAGCTAACAGGTTAGCTGCGGCCTGCTGCGGTCCCATGTGCTGCCGCTTTGTTCTAGGGATACTTTTAAAAGCTCGGAAACTGCCTCAAAGCATTGCATTTTAGCCGGATATGTCTCTGCGGCCCAAGTTGCAGAGTTTAAGGGGGAGAAGCTGCGGATAGAAACTGCAGGTTTTTATTTAAACTACTGGGAAGGAGTGCGTTCCCCGCACCCGCGGCGGAAACATGCTTTTCAAATCTCCCTCATTCTACTATCACGGTGGAGAGGTTGGCACGCGCCACTGAAACATTACTTCCACATGCTATTAATCCAGATAAAAAAAAATAAAAAATCGTTATTACATTAAATATATATAGTCTTCGCGTCGATGTAAGTTGTTTACTTTCTTCAAGCATCCCCACCCCAAAAAAGAAAAAACAAAAAAATGCTAACAACAGGTTTCCTTGGAATAACGCGTGCTTTAAGATACCAGCTTGTTTAAGAAATGTATATATCCACCATCTTCACTCATTTTGACTTACCATTTACTCTCAGTTTGTTGCAAAACTGAGAAAAAAAATCAAGCGAAGACTTTAAAGGAGGAGGAAGAAGAAAAAACACACAAAAGTGCAGAAACCATGTGCTACTAT
>JAVLVB010001001.1:5565570-5584577 GCA_032876305.1 Orestias chungarensis
TATATATATATATATATATATATATATATATATATATATATATATATATATATATATGTTTTTTTTAAGGTTGCCAAGTTTTGCTTCAACTTAAATGCAACATTTGATTTTAAATGGATTCCATTAACTTTAGTTGCAGAGGACATGTAATGTTTAGAATTGGCCAATGATAAAGATAGTAAAATTATATTATATGCAGATTATGGTTTTACTTCTAAAGTTTAAGTTAAAACACACCCTGGAACACAATTGCAAAATGTGTTTTCTTCACGAAACAGCACTAAATAGTTGCAATTTGTAAAGCTTCAATTTCAAATATGTTTTGTTTATTTTTAATTTTTTTTACAGTATTAAAATGGAACAACTATCACCTCTGCAAATCTATTCTTTTTCTTAGATTTATCTTTTAGTGAAGGCTGTTAAAGAAATGCTAGATAGATAGATAGATAGATAGATAGATAGATAGATAGATAGATAGATAGATAGATAGATAGATAGATAGATAGATAGATAGATAGATAGATAGATAGATAGATAGATAGATAGATAGATGTTAACATGGGGTAAATATGTAGGTATTTACATTGATGCACAGGTTTGGTTTATTGATTTTATTTTATTTTTTTAGATTGAGTGTGTTTTCATTAAATAATTTCAGAACATCATAATGGAAAGTTGTGATAAGGATGTGCATAATCTTCATCCTTCTATAGTACTCTCAATTGAAAGCGTATCTAAATAGCAGCAACACACATACAATTAGTAGCTATTTTTTTATATTGTTTATTGCTTGGCAGACATAAATTGAAGCCTATGGGGTTTTTAAGGTACTGATAATGTCTTGAAGATTTCAGTTCTGTGTCTCCTGAAGTACAGTTTACAATAATAAATTTAAAGCTTCAACAAGGGTCAGAAAAAAAAAAAAGAATTTTACATTATAAAACAAACAAAAAACTACATCATTGTGCAGTTGATCTCAAATGTACACTCTCCTTTTAAAATTCTGGATTCCTTGTAATCTAACCACATGAGATGATGAAATGGCTTTTCAAAATGAAACATGCTGTTAAAGAACAGCTAACGAACAACATATTGATTCTGTAAAACAGCTGGATAATTAAATCTGATGTAAAAAAATAAATAAGCCACAGTAACCATATTTAGTGTTGGAGTTTCCTAAAATGTAATAAAAAAAGACAAGATTAAAACCTTCTGAATATTAATGTATATGCACACCGAAATATGGCAAATGTATGATTACCTGAACGTGATTGTGATTAGATTGAACCAAGAGCCTTTTTTACAGTCCTAATGAAATAACAAACAACCCTATATACCGACCAGTTTTGATCAAACATCTTAATTTGAACGCAGAAAGCTGTAGATGTAGAATATCTTATTTTAGCATTTTAAGTAAGTACAAATAAGCAAACAAACATCAAATCAGAAAATGCTTGTGGTGTGTGAAGAAGAGTTGAGGATACTATGTGTCCTTAAAGTGCGACAGATGTTTATATGAGTAGGGGGATCGATAAACAATTTTTTCTGCAAACAAAAAAACAAACAAACAGACAAACAACAACAAAAAGTTCGTTTTACCATTCTCTTGAAGGATAAATGTATTTATATTTAACTGATTCCTTTCTTTTAGTTTTTATGTTCATACAATTTAAATACAAGTTTACTCTGAGTATTATTTTAGTTCACGTTTCCGAAGTCGCATTTCTGTTTCCTGCCGTTGGAGCCTAACCGCTTGCCGTAGGTCAAACACTGTTCAGTTGTGAAAGGTAAAGACGTTTTTTCTTCCCTTTCAAATTAATATATATTATTGACAGAAAAATAATTTCCATAGCATAATTTAACTTGTAATAAAACGTTATTCGCATTAGAGTTGGTAAAACATGACAAATTAATAAACACAATTTCAACCAAAAACACGAACAGACGATCGTTGTGTCTATAACAGCTTGTCGTTTGTTTATTTTGAAAATCCAACCCCTCCGACTTCCGGCGGCTGGTCTTCAACGGTGAAGTATGTTATTTCTGCACGTTTTCACGTTTAAGGCTCTCTAAACCGGATTGAAGGTCAATTATAATGTTTTTCAGTCATCGTAACTTCGTCGTGTTCCAAAAAATTCAAATTTAGTAAAAGACATCAAATTTGTACTTTACATGTTGAATTAGAGGAACTTACATACGTTAAGAAGACAACCAGTAAATGTGGGCTTTTACTTCTTACACAATATTTTATAATACTGTTGAATAAAATGAGTCTATAATAACTGTAACTTCAATAAATAATGTATTATCTCAAATAAATATTGGGCTTCTTTGACTTGGTCCCCTGAAGCTTGTTTTTTATATAATCATCAAAAGACAGTTTTTTTTATTTTGTTTATTTATCATTTTTACTTTATATTTTGTCTCTTTGCTGGAATAACTTTCAATGTATTGTTGGGGTCTTTTGTCACTGATCAACAACAAGTATTCTTTATTTTTAAGGTGTATTAAAATCTTTAATCAGTGATTAAATAAATATAAAACAAAAATGTGGAATTTTATATTTAAATTCAATACTTAATAGAGCTTCAGCTGCTACTGTGATTTTCTTTAAAATAGGGGTATTTTATATTAGGAATTGCTAAATATTGAAATGCTATTGCTGTTTTGCCGACTTCTCTTCCTGTATCAAAATGTCTCCATGTCACATTGTCAGCTTTGGCATCTAATCTACAAAAAATATGCTTCACCAATGTCTGCAAAAATGTATTTATGGGTCAAAAAATATTGAGATTTAACTACTGTTACAGTTAACTGTATTTACTGATTAGGTGACGGAAAGTCCATTAGTTGCACAGAATATAATTTAGGGGTATTAGTAGGAGTAGGCATTATCGTATCCTTTAATTTGAACTGAATTCAATTTCAATGCTTAATTACCATAACATTCTCATGTTGACTTATGATTTTCTTTGTTGTTTAAATCATTTCAGCGGGTGCACTCTGATGGCCACCCGTGTGCTGTGTGGGCGGATGCGCTCCCTCCCTGGCTGGAGTAAAAGTCTCACCAAAACTCAGCAAGTTCACACCAAACCAAAGGAAGAGATAAGCGAACAGGAGAAATTTAGGAAGGTGTTGGAACTCCAGGAGGATTCCTTCAGAGGCAGTTACAGATTGCATTACAATCCATTGTCATATCATCACTCTGTGAGGAGCTCTGCTTTTTCTCACAGTCAGATCGATAATGGTGAAGATGAGCAAAATTTCAGTGCTCAGGCCCCTTCGTTTTGGCAGCAGAGCAACCGCTACAGTGTGAGTTGCTCGCGTCAACTTTCGAGCTCCAAGAACACGATTCTTGATTTAGCTCTTAACAAAGCTTCTAAAATGGAGCCATCATCCGCCCGGCCCTACAACAGGAAGCCACTAGCACCAGATGTTAAAGTTGACCCACGAGCGTTCCTTAAATGCAGACCAGAGTATGCATCCCTGACCCTCGACCTCAGCCAGCGACCCGACTCAATAGAATGGGTGGACGTGTTGCAGCTGCTTCAAAAAGTGTCTGTTTTAAGGGGCACACTGAAGCCGTCTGATGTGTTGCATTTTCTCATGGAGCTCAGCAAGTTGCACCTAGACAAGTTGCCTTTGCTGTGGAATAACCAGTGCTTCATCATGCTGCTCCGATATTCAGTGGATCACCTCCGCATGTTCTCTGAGTTAGAGCTGCTGGGGGTGTTACAGTCATTTGTGTGGTTGGAGATGCCCTCGTCCCACACTGTGCTCGAGGTGTTTGAAGCTGAACTGAACCGCCGAGCCAACCAGCTGTCCTTACATCAGTTACTATTAGCTGCTGATGTGTGGCGCTGTATAGGGAGGCAGGTGCCACAGTTCTTGCAGCGGCTCTATCAATCAGTTAACCTTAATGTGGCAGACTTAGGAGTTTCTGAGCTGGTGCAACTGGTTTACATTATTGGGGAAGGTAGGCACAGTCCGAAACACTTGATCCGTTCTTTAGAACAAATTCTCTTGCATCACTTGGCACAACTACACCCTGAGGAGGTTGGAACTGTATGTCTGGGACTCTTTAAAGCCCAAATTTCACTTTCAGAGGGTGGAGTGACTCGTGTTGTTGATAGGGCTCTCTCTTTTGTTACTGATATGAGTGACTTTGCAGTGGTTAATGTGATGAAATACCTGCGTTTCAGCTATCTTTTTCACAGGACATGGTTGGAAGTAATGGGAGAAGAAATTCCTCAGCGTGTTCACGGAATGGGAGTCCAGGGCCTGATGCATGTGATCCTAACATGTTCAGCTCTTCATTATCGTAACGATAACATCCTTAGTTCGGTTGCAGAGAGAGTTCCATCTCTAGCGCCATATTGCAGGAGTAAAGATTCAAGCAAACTCTTATGGGGCTTTGCCACCTTAGGATTTCCTCCGGTTCAGAGTCCAGGTTTTTATCAGAGCCTAACAGATGTCCTGAGACATAGGAAAGCAGAGTTCCAGCGATACCCTGAACACCTGCTGACTGGACTTTTAGGTCTGGCTTTTGTGTCTCAGTTTCCAGAGGACCTTGTTACATTAGCTCTAAGCCCAGAGTTTGTCCACTTAGCATTGAGAAACTCTCAGCTGGAGCTGAAAAAAGACTTGTTAACATTGGATGGAGCTGTCGATTTGGAATTACCTCAGTGGAAAGGCCCACGGTTGAGTGGCAAACTTAGAGAAGAGGTGGTGGACATGCTGTGGACATACGCACAGTCGGACATTTGTGTAAAACCAGAGGTTTTGGAGGCAGAATCAGCTCTTCAGGATCTTCTAGGAGGAGACAAATTTGTATGTAAGAGAATGATTCTGCCCCATACTCGCACCATTGACCTGGAAGTACACCTCGACTCTAGTGGACAGCCATTACCTGTGAACCTACTGTGCCCAAACCAAAGTCCCACAATAGTCTCTACCCCCCAAAGATGGGAGAAAATAATCTCAGGAGTACCTGTCACTGATGAACTTTTAGCGCAATTAATAAAAGGCAAAAACACCACTGATTCATCAGCTTCCTCTTCAAGAGTCACACCCACACCATGCCGAAGGCTGCCCCCCGATGAAGGTGGGAGAATGTTTGACTCAGTTGTAGATTTGACTAATGACATGATGGAAACCCTTACCAAGCCCAGCCACCGGCACACCACCCACAGGGAATCTTTTAAAATCGCTGTTCAGATCCCAAGCAGGAACCACTACTGCACAAACACTCAGCAGCTGCTGGGGCTTCACGCCATGAAGAGACGTCACTTGAAGATGGCGGGATACAGGGTGGTAGAGCTGAGCTATCGGGAGTGGTCCTCAGTGCTGAGGAAGAGCAAGGCAGAGAAGCTGGCGTATCTGCACTGCAAAATGTACGACAGCCTGTAAGGTTTAGACCTCCAGAAAATTCACATTGAACAGTAGTTAAAAAATGTTCAGGGTCCCAATGCATACTGAAATGTTTAGTACTGAACTACTCAGTACAATGGACTTCCAAACTACATCATGGCACAATGAGATCCTACCAAACCTTTTTCTTTCATGTTTAATGTGACATACATGTGTAAAAACAAGAGTATTGCAAAGCATTGCTTACACCTTCTTAAGTTAATAGTGTTTTAAAGCACATCTCCTATTTTGCTAGTCTATTGTAAATGTTCTTAAGATTTTGAAGACATTTTTTTGCCCACAGCCCTCTTCTGGCCAACCTCTCAGATTTAGTTTTGTACTATCGCATTTTGTGAGATCACTTCTTGTTAATTTTGACATTTACCCTGGCTTCTTGGACAGCTGAGGGTTTCAAATCTTTGACACTTTCCTTGATTTCCTTCATCTTACCAAAATCACAATTTCATCTGGAGAAATAAACCCTAGAGCCGGGTCTGTAAGTGATTTACAGATGTTAAAAAAAGTGTCTCTATTGTCCTACTTTATTTTTCCGAACTACTGATGACTATTCTCACTGTGGCATACTGCTCTGGAGCATGTTTTGCATCTGTTTTCTATCAAAAAGAACCCTTGTTCAGTTAGTTTATTTTTACTCTGGACAACTTCACTAGTTTTTAGGAAAATCTTGGTCGCTTGTACCGTAACTGAAGTATGTTATGTGTGAATGCAAGAAAACCGTGTTGGAATAAAATCAAAAGGTGTGTATTGGTCCTGGGCTTCGCTCAGTGATGCAACCAATTGTTTTTGTTGGTTTTAAATGTGTTTATAATGGAGACAGTTTTTACCTCACAAAACCATAACGAACTGATGAGGTGTGAATACTTAGATCTTTAAAAAATGTTTCATAACAAATTATTTTTATTTTTTTGTGATTTCAAATGTGCATTCCAGTTTAAGAAAAATATGCAAATTAAAGATAATTGAATTCTTGATTTCTTCTGTCAGTACTTTGGTTGCCCAACATTTAATGTGGTCTAGCATTTAGCATAATGCTACCTCCATGTTTGACAGTTCTTAAGAGTGATGTGTTAGTTCTCCACCACACAGCATTTTACGTTTCACTAAAAATGTTCAATTTTGTTCTGGTCTGAATGTCTTCCACGTTTACAACATGGAAAACTCCAAATGGATTGCTTTCTTCTGTCAATGTTTCCATAAAGACCTTGTTTGTGAAGTGCATGGCTAATATGTCCTGTGGACAGATTCTCCCACCTGAGCTGTGAATCTGAATTTCCTCCTGTCACCATGGGCTTCTTGGCTGTGTCTCTGAGCCTTTACGTTTATGTGGGCAGCCCTGTCTTGGTAGGTTTATATTTGAGCCATACTCTTTCCATTTCTGGATACATTGAACAGTGGTCTTTGCGATGTTCAAACCTTGGGAAAGGTTTGAACATCGCAAAGACAGTTTAAAGCCTGCTTTAAACTTCTCCACAAATTGTGTTCCTCAGATTTCCAATATTGTTTTAACCAACCTTCAAGGCCGTCACAGAGAAGCTGTATTTGTACTGACATTAGTTTAACACAGGTGGACTTCATTTGATCATTAGAAATCTACAGCCAACCTCTGAAATAGTTGGTTGCCCTCAGATATATATATGTATGTGTATCCATTTTCTATACACCCTTGTCCCTGTTGGGGTCAGGTGGGTCTGCTTGCACCTATCTCCAGCTTACAATGGATGAGAGGCAGGGGTACACCAGGGAGAGGTTGCCAGCCCATCGCAGGGCAACACAGAGGCATACAGGACATACAACCACTCATACCTAAGGTAGGATTAGAGCACCCAATCAGCCTAACAGTCGTGTTTTTGCACTGGGAGGTCAAAGGTGGCAAAAAATAAATAAATGTAATGTTCTGTGGGAGGTTTATTCCTGTTAAAAGGGAGTTTTCCTCTCCACTATTGCTACATGCATTCTCAGTATGAGGGATTGCTGTAAAGTCGCCTGCAATGCATGTGTTGATTCCGGAGGAGTGAATGTTGCAAATCAATGACAGTCTATTTGGTTCATAATCTGTTTTTTATTTGTTTGTGCTTTTTGGACGTTTTGTAAACTTCAATTTTTAGTGGAAGACATGATTTACCAATACAATGCCAACTGGGCAATGCTCGAAATCTAGTCAAAGCAGTCTTGGCATACCAAGTGACAGACAGATCACAGCTCCACTGACCCTGGAAAATGTATCCTTTCACACTGGATAAGAACTGATCCTCTCTGATGCTGCCGCGTTGACCTCCCTCAGCTTTTAGAAGATGGCTTTGATCTGAAGGTGATGAGCCCTTTTTTCATTTCCCATCCTGTCACATGGAGATTTGGTACTTCTAATGCTCTCTCTTGTCATGCATGCTTTTTTGGAGATGGAAAGAAAATAGAAGGATAGACGTACAGTTGAATTTTATGGGAATATAAAGTTTTTTCAAAATATTTGTGCAGTGAAGTGCTGAACGGTAGTAGGTGGCTTGGCAAATGTTTAACTACAACAACAATTTTGACACGATAAAGACTCATGATTTAGTTAAATCGGGATTTTTCAATGTAGGAAATATAGTGTAGGAAAACAAAGGAAGCATCAACGTTTAATGTCAGAGATGGTTTCCAAAAAAAAAAAAAAACACATCAAGAGTTCAGTTTTTTATTTATTTACCCTCAGACAAAGTAGGGATCTTTCGAGATTATAAAGTGAATCCCGTGTGCTTCCCCACCTACAGATCTGAAAATAAACTCCCACTTGAAGCTGAAACTGGAATTGCTTGTCAAATCATAAAGTGGCCGAAAGTAACATATAAACGCATCATGTGCCTATTCAAATAAATCCAAGGACACATAAGGAAGAGAGTTACATCTGTTATCAATAGGAGTTTCAGTTATTTATTCATTGAACCACAGACAGATCCATTATTCTCACATGCTGACAACATTGAACAGCATCTTGATGATCTCAAGACATTTGGGAAACTTTTTATTTATTTATTTTTTTGTGGACTGGAAACACCAAAGTAAAATTACGAATAAGAAAATCGCAGTAATTTCTAACATGACGGCGGCAGTGAGATGATATGGGCAGTCTAATGTAATGTAAAAGACATACTGTTGGTAATTGCAAAGGCACATAATTAACTTTTTAAGAGTGGCACAAGTGGTGAGGTTTGTGGATAATTGTTTTATCACCCTTTGCTATAGTTTGTAAAGCACTTGGGTTGATTTTTATTTTATTTCTTGTCATATTATCTGAGAAATATAATTGATAAGTAATCAAAAAAAGTTCTACAATTATACAGGTAGCCAAAAAAAAAAAGGTCTTAAGGTTAAGTAGTGTAAACTTTTTTCTTAGTTGAATAAAGCAGGTAAAATTGGCTACTTTCTTGTGATGTGCATCTTTAACCATAGTCTGTTACTTTCCCGAATGTTGAAAAAAATCAACTCCCCATCTGTCCCCATAACCCCCCGAAGATACGAAATACGTTTTTCTATTCCTCCTTCCTAGTCAGGATGAAAGAGCAGCAGAAATTGAAGTCAGTTTAATGTGCTATGTTTGAATGCTGCCAGAAGAGGGAGATCTTTACCTAGAGAACTTAACCTCGTGTTGCATATTACAGCTCAATGATTGGCGGGTGTTGTGCATGCATATTTATTTGAGCAGTTCCCATTAGTTTAACTGCACGATGTTCACAACAGCTATGAAGCTTATCTGTTAATATGCAGTTTCAGCTTCAGGATAATGCACTGAAAGAAAACTGACTCTTTTTTTTTTGTTACAGAATATGTTTACAACTATGATTAATTGCAACACCAATCAAAGTTAAAAACAAGAACATACTCAAGGGCACAGGGTGGATTCTGATAAAGTTGAAAGAAGTCTGTAAATAACTGATATTCTTCACAGATCTGGGGGAACTACGAAAGAGAAGACAAATTTGAGCACTTTCAAGTCGGTGCCTCCCCTGCAGCTAGAGATTTCACAGTTCTGGCTTTGCAGAAAGCATGCTTTTGAAGTTGAGAAGATTTAATTTCTCATTTGCCATCATCTTTCTTTGGATTCAACTGCAGCTCATCGTATTGTAGAATATGTTATCTGTCAAAAATAAGGTGTTTGTGTTTTCAGATTGATGTTGGAGACAAAGCACACATAGAAAACAGGCAGCAATGTCTGGGATAAATCATTCTTCAACTTTTTATTAAAGTATCACTTACCTAAATCAAAACATTTCAAGTATCATCTTTTTCAAAATGATTTGGTTAAACACGACACATTTTTTGTGGTTATTGTTCTCTGTCAGAAAACAACATCAAAAAAGAACACAACAACAAGACAATCAAAGCAAGACTAAGCTTTAGGACAAAAAAATAACTCAGATCCCAAATGAGAGAAATTTCTGAAAAAATAAATTATTACCGTTATACTTAACACAGATCATACTTCTGGCACAAAGCACAGCAAGTTTGGTTGAAGTATTTTGAAGTTTTGGTTAAAGTTTTTGCAATATTTCAAGTTCAAATTTGAAAATATACTGAAAGGTTCCAAAAGCTAACATTTCAAATGGGAAAGTTTAACCTCTTTCACTTTAGTATGGCAGCCAAGCACTGAAGACATTTTAACAGTTGCAGGAAAAAAATGAATACAAATCTCATGTCTCTCACACATGTAGCATATTGATCCAGTCACTATAGGAGTTTCAGTATTTGTGGATTAATCTATTTGCAGAGAAATAACTGTAAATCATTGAGACCAATGGGGTGTGATCCCTGAAGAACACCATGATCAGGGTTAATTTACACATACCATACATAATGTGGTGTAGTTTTTGTCGTCCCCTGCCTTGCTTTTGCCATTGGATGTCTTGCCAGGTTCTGATTCTCTTGAAACGACCTACTCGTCCTCAACCTTGTTACCTATCAACAAAGGGTTTTCAATTTTCAGCAAACTTACCTTCATTTACTTGTACTTACCTGTACTGGCTAAAGTTCCAACAATCCTTGTTCTAGAAATTCTTCCTTAACTACCTGTAAGTCGGCTGCTTGTGTTGTCACCAACTCAACGTTTTACATCTCCTGCTGGTTTACCACTGCTTCTATTTGTAGTTTCACGGCAGATGGAGGCTTGTACTTAGCTCGGTTCTGCAAGTTTTTGTCTACTACCTCTGCATGCTGGTCCAGGAAAAGTGAATGCTGAAAGTCAATGAATTGAAGCAATCTGCTGGGTTTCTCTAAATTGGAACCTTTTAAAGTAATTTGAATAACAAGCCAAATGTGAAGAACTGTTTGAGAGCATGTATTGTAATTCAGCACTATATAAATAAACTTAATTGAACTGAATTGATCTTTCATTTTTATTTGCAAAACATCTTTCAAACCTTGTATGATTTCCTCTCCATGCATTTCCCATTATTCTCTTGCATAACGACTATACACTTAAAAATCCTGCTATATGCATAACTAAAAAATCTCAAATGACTATGATGAACCTTAAATGTATTAACCTTGTTGAAAAGACTGGACCAAACTTACACCAGAATAGAAATTGTATCCGTGTTAATAAAGCAAACAAGGTCAACTTTCTTGTTGCTGGCATTTCAAATATTAACTTTCCATAAACAAAACATAAAAGGGGGAATTATTACTGAGCTTATCATCAGGTTTTTTCACCCAAACATGACCAGTAATTCACCAGTTACTACAGGAGTCACTTGTCGAGTGAATGCTCTCTCTCAGTAATCCCCATCTTATTTGCATTTCAATTATTTTGCTTTTCTCTGGCCTGAAGCTAATCCATTGCAGCCTGAATGTCCTCTTTAAGGCTGCAGCAACTGCTCTTCAGTCATTTCAACATAAGCACTTCTACTTTCTGTCTGCTGTTATTCCTTTAGTGTGTTGGATGGACAGACAAATCCCAGTGTGCACCTCCCAGTATGCTTCACAGAAGAAAAAAAAAGAAATGAGTGAATGGGCTAATGCTCCCAAAATTGGGGGATTGGTTGTGGATTTATGAGCTATTTCCTGTTTTCCATATGTTGAGCTTGTTTTGATTTTTCTTTTTTTTTTCTTTCTGTGACACTTTCTTTCTGAAATACCAAGAGGCTTTGAGTGGGGGAGTGTGGATCCTTGCCTTTTAGATTCCAATCACACAGACAGAGCTTAAGCAACTGCTCTGGGGGAAATGACTGATAGGGGGCCTTCACATTTAGCTCTTGTTTTAGCTAGTATTAATAGACTTGAAGGAAACTTTACTTCAGGCTCTGCTACTTGGTTTATCATTTGTCAGGGGATAAACCGCTTTGCCTCTGGAGCTCAGTGTATTTGTCCGGTACTGAACTATTATTGTATCATTTGTCCTAATAAAAACCAAGGAGAATGTTTTTTTTATTTTATTGAACCCTTACTCCAGGGACATTTTAGCCAATTACAGTGCATTAAAGAAGTATTACTACACCTTGAGGTCTTTCATTGTTGGTAATGTTAAAGCTATAAACCTCAATATATTTCAGTAGGATTTTTTCTGTGGGACATCAACAGTAGCTAAAGAGAAATGACATTACAGTAAATGAAAACCACAAACCTAGCAATCTATCAAAAATGTCAGTCTAAGTAATGAGAGAGGCTTTGGAGAAGTTGCAGTGATGAGCTGTTCTAATGCGAGACTCTGTTTGATTTAGGGTTTAATACAAAAAATCTGCCCTGTTTTGTGAAATTGGCCAACGAAAGCAACCTAAAATATATGGTCTGTTGGAGCTTATTACAAAATGCACTCAACACATTTACTAAAAACTTTCAGCTGTAACTTTTGTTTCAAGAGTATGTTAGATTTTACTTTAACTTCACAATTATATCAGGGCTTATTGCTTTTGCTTATTCAAGGTATTTGAATACTTTTGCAGAAACAGCTTCCTGTTTCTCTTGTTGATTGCACTTTAACATTACCACTTGATGTATGAAGAGATCCATCACGACTCCAAGAAGCATCAAAGAAACCATAGCAATCTAGTTAAAAAGTTCAGTAAAAAAAAAAAAAAAATACATTTGCCAGGAGGGAGCTACAATAACCAAAAGCATATGTTGTCTTAATTAAAAAGTCCCCTCAATCACACAATAGGGACTATTTTTAGCAGGCTGCTAATAGACAAACATACTGAGAGCAACAGCTCTGTGTTTTCATTCTGATTAGCATTATGTGTCTTCCTCCCTGTGTGAGAGATTTTCAAATTGACACTTGTGCAGGCGGGAGTGTTGCATAACCACAGTGCTGTCCCTGTACACTCATCACTTGGTCCCACAGATCATTACAGCTCAGAACGGGACTGATGGAACATGGAGAAACACAATGACACTGAACAGCACTATCACTGCACTGCAACGCACTCGGCTGTAGCTTTCCGACAAGGGTCATGCCTTTTCGACAATGCCTAATCATGAACATTCTGTTGGGCAGATCAAAAGGGATTTTAAGGTCAGTTTGGGTTTGTTGCCTAGAGAGCCCTGCACAATGTGAAGTGTTTTATGTTGAGCTACATCAGATATAACTTGCAGCATTGTCTCTGATAATGTAATAGTGAGGGAACAGATGGAATTTGCTTTGATGTGAAATTCATATTTTCACCCCCACCGCACACACTATAAAAATGAAAAGTGCAGATTTAAGCTGTACCGTGTGAAGCTGATGCAAGACAATTGGTGGCTGTCATTTTGATGACATTTTGATGAGTGAGCTAGTATATATAAATACTCTCTTACACAACCAATCATTTACCTGGACATGGTGGGTGGTTCTTTATCTCAAGCTTTGGGTCCTCTACCCCAGGCGCAGGACTTTGAGGTTTCTTCACAGTATCTAAGCTTTATGTGGGACTGTGACCTTATAGAATGAGATGTCAGATCCCCCGGTTTTTGTTATAACTACTTTTCTTATGTGTGGATCAGTACCTCAAGTGCCTTTGACCACTTGCACCAGAAAGTTCAATATTTCTCTTGTCTGACCCAAGCATCTTCTATCACATGTTTGCAATGTTCCTGCCATGGGTTCTGGCAAACTGAAAATGGGACTTGTTAAGGTTTTCTCCGTACCACTTTTTTCTTAAGGAATGAGTATAGTGCACAACTAATAATTGTCCTGTGGACAAATACTCCCACCTGAGCTGCCGACCTCTTCATTTCATCCAGTCACCACAGATGGACATGTCAGGTTGAGTCTGTTTCAGTTCTCCAGGTGGCCACGGGGGGTCACCGTTGCGGTGTTCCAGGTTGGAGCTCCGTCCTTCTCAGGTGCCTCGGGTTGGCGCTGATCAGCAGAGCAGTATAAGAGGAGTGGTGGATCAACTACTCGTCGCCTGAGTGTTTACTATCATTGGTTTTCCCCCAGCAACTAACTCACCTCCTTCCAGAGACTTACCCGGCCATCATCCACCAGGTGACTCCCACTCCTCTTGGCTCTGCTCGATCTGCCTACCCCAGCATACTCCACCAGCTGATCAGACCCCCCGGACCACTTCTCTACATCACTGGAGGACTCAACCGGACATTCCCCCTGGCGACACACAAACGCCACCAAACCCAGGTTCCCGGTCTCCCGCGTCCAAGCACTCCCGTGTACTTCCGCCACTCATTGCTGTCCCGCACTACCGTTCACCGGCGCTGCAGGATCATCGCTGGATTCCCCTTCCCCTTCACTTCACCATAATAAATTATTATTTACCGTTCTTCTGAGTGTCTCTGCTTATGTGGGTCAGAAACCTTAAACCCAGTATGACAGGACAGCCTTGTCTTGGTAGGTTTATAGTAGTGCCATACTCTTTCTGTTTCCAGATCATAAAATGATCAGTGGTCTGTGAGATGTTTAAAGCTTAGAAAATATTTTTTATAGCTTAAGCTATATTCATGATCTATCTGGTGTGTCACTGGACTTCATTATGCTGTTTGATTTCCAATATTCTCTTAACCAACCTCTAAATTTCTGTATTTGAGCTGAGGTTAGACTACTAATCTACTAATCTCATTGTACATGTGTATAATGACAATAAAGGCTATTCATTCATTCATTCATTCATTCATTCACACACACAGGTGGACTCTATTTAGTATATTTATCTATAAGGCAACTTCTGAAGGCAATTGGTTGCATTTAGAGAAAATGTGTCTGAATACTGTCAGGAACTTAGCAGGAACTGGACCAAAATGCATAGCAGACAGCGGCAGTTGCAAAGTAGAGGATTTATTGAACATAATGATGGCTTACATTACATGCGGCAATGAGGACAACAAGGAACACAGGGAACCATGAGAGAGAATCCGGCAGGGAGGAAAAGGAAGAGAGAAGCTTAAGTACTGTTGGTGAGAGGTTGAACCAAATCAATGAAAGTAAATGCAGCTTATACTAGTTGTAAGGTTGCAGGCTGAGAGAGAGAGAAAGCAGTGAAAACAACAGGGAACAAGACACTAAAATATGTAAGGAACACAGCATACAGTGAACAGGATGAGAACTAAATATTCAGAACCAACAAGGGAAACTGTCACAGACCATGATAAATACTTTTTGTATATCACACTTTTCATTATAAATTTGTAAAAAAAAAAAAAAAAAAATCATTAATCATTTATTTTCTACTTCACAATTTTAATACATTTTGTGTTTGTTGTTCACCCAAAATTTTCAATTAAATATATTCATGTCTGTAAGATGTCACAATATTGAAAAGTTTCAAGGGACATAAATACTTTTTTAAGCCTCTGTATCTGTGGGTTGAACATCCCATTCGTTCAGCTCCTTCTCTTCCAGTTTCCATTGTCTGAGACATTCTCTCCCATCTTTCTCCATTGGGACCATCTTTCAGATATGCTGTTGGAGCTTAGATGTTTCATCTTCGATAGTGGCTCTGGTGCTGTGCTTCCTTCTGTGAGCTCTGTGTATAATCTGTGGATTTGTAGTAGAATCTACTGTACATGGTGATTATTTTTTGTGTGTTAACTTCAGTCGTCTGGATTTCCTTCTTTGGTCAACTTACAACTCCATCAAGATATTTGATTGGTGGCCACACTCGGCTACTGATGGCTCGGCCATTAAGCTAAATTCCCGAAACTTGCCTTACTTCTTGCAGCTCTTTAGCTGTTGCTGCTTAACGTGTTCCGTCTTTGTTGTTACCATTTCCTGCTTCACCTAAACATCTTTTATTTTCTATTCTGCGAGTACAATTCCCTCTGGATTGCCAATATTCTGTGGTTTAACAGCACATTGAATAGTTGTACAGGGTGTTTGAAAACACTTCCCAATAATTTATTTAAAGACTAACATTATAAACAACAAAAAAAAAATAAAAAATACTTGTAAAAACATTTTAGAGAAAAGTTCAACATCAAAGAAAAGAAACCCGCAAACATTAACCGCTGGTACACTCTTTCATACTAATTTGGACCTTTGCCTATTATTTTTACTGTTTATTATTATTTTTCTAATAATTTTTGTGCTGTTTCTACTGTTTTAAATATTCATGAGTTTCGGGTAGCTTATATCTTATCTATGTTCCTGATTACTGTTAATGATCAACTTGTGGTATCACTACCTGTGTCACAAAAGCAGAAAGTTTTGAGCATTGGTGCTTCAGTTCTTCTTTCTTTTTTTTTTCTTTTTTTTTTACCATTGTCGGTCAGTTTATGTCTGTGTGGAAAGGAAGTCTAAGCTAAATGGAGCCCCAACTTACCAGAAACCCCTGGTAAAGAGCTGCTGTGGCCAAAGTACTGGAGAAATATATAAAATAAATAAATGAATACATATATATATATATATATATATATATATATATATATATATATATATATATATATATATATATATATATATATATATATATATATATATATATATCTTCAAACTCTGGTCCTATACCAGAGGCCTGGGAGCTTGAGGGTTTGTGAAAATGATAAATATTGAAAACAACAATGTTAAAATGACACATACAAAAATTACACTTACAATGCCCTTTGTTCCTTGCAACTTCCTGCAATTGTAAACAAAAAATGGCACACAAGTGTTGGAATAGTAAACCTAGAGAAAATATTTAAAAAAAAGTTGTAAGCACAATTATCACGTAATTTGTATTAACTGATGTAAAACAGGAATTTGAGTTTTAATAGACAACTTGTGATCTGTCTTGACAAATATCTGGTCATGGTAGGCTTGTTTCTGCTGGAGGTTAATTTGGTAATTTGGAGGTTTTTTCCTTTCCACTGTCAGTACTGTATATCCTTGTCCAACGGGGAGAGGTTGCTGCAAAGTTGGTGACTTGAGATACTTTTGTTCTGAATTGGTGCTTTATAAATAAATTAAATTAAAATCATTGGTATACCACATCGGTGTTCATCATTTCTCTACTCTCCAGCTTATTTTAGAGTAAAAAAAAACAAGCCCCATTGGCCCAACAGCACAACCTAAATTTTTCCTCATTAAATGAAGAGGAGTGTTATCCTTTAATTGTGCGCCACAGATTACTGAACAGTCTCTAAATTAAACGTGTCCACATAAGATTAAGCTTGCACAAATCATCCTCCTCTTAATGGGAATTTATATTTCAGCGTAATTATACCCTCTAACCCTAGCAGAAAAATCTGAAGAGATGTGTTGACAAATGTGTTGTGTTTAATTATATCACATTGAACAGTGAGGGATCAGGTATTCAGATGTGAAAGAGGGGTAATTATAGAGCGCAGCAGACACACACACAAACACACAAGCATTTCTGAAAACATTACACCCAGTGTTGATGGTGCACAAGTTGATCCCCAACTACATCCTATTACTTTGAACAATGTAGAGTGAGACGGATGATGAGAGAGGAATTTAGAACCCTTCCGTTGTTCAATTGTGTGTTTATGAATAAGTAATGAGTGTTACAGTGCATTCACTTTGCCATGACATTGCAAAACATTGTGGTTTGAAGCAAAGTTCTTTTTTAAGCAGTGAAAACAACAGTGACAGAATCTTTGTGAACTACGCTTACCAAAAATTCACAACTTTTAAAATAAACTGGCTTTTTTTTGGGTAATATTTAAATCACATTTATATATATATATAAAACAAAAACTGTGTCCAAAGACCATGTACCAACTCCTTTGTTTTGTCACAAAGGAGTTGGGGGATGACATGGGGCACTGGCAGCAATATTTACAAAAAATGTAGTTCTGGAGGGTGTTTGCTCAAACATACAGTTTGCACAAAAGATGGATAACACTATCCTGTGGGGAGAGGGAGATAGAGATGGGAAAAAACAGCATAGGCAGAAAAGCACAAGGTTGCAAGCAAATTAGAGATGCAACCCAAAAAGTTGGAGGAAGAAACAACAAATAAGAGTAATTTAAATTGTCTAACTTATCTATCAAACCAGCTCAGTAAAAACAGAGGTCATGCGATCAATTTACGAATTTCAAGATTTTGTTTCAACACAGTTGGAACTATAGACAAAAGACACAGCTGAGAAGGCTGTGAGAGTGAAATGGATTAGAGCATAAAAGTAGAAGAAATTGGAAAGCCACAAATTCAGCTGTAATAACCAATAGGACATAAATGAAAATAAACAATACGTTATATTAAATTGTAGCAAGACATCAACAAGGTCTATATATTGTATTCTAACATGTATCACCATTTCTTACTGAATGGTTTTATATGCTGAAAAATACGTTATAACCATAACACTGATGTTAATGAGTTGAAGAGAGAGACCAGAATAAAACAGACAAGTAAACAGACAAAAGAGCGCAGGAATGGCAAGCTGGAAGGCAGAAAGAAACAACATAGTATTAGAAGGAGTAAAACTAATAAATCTGTTTGATTACCAATAGAGTATTAAATACTTTTAATGCTCAATACAGAAACAAAAATAAAAATAACTGCACAACTAATGGCAATAATAATTATAATACAATAATAATCAGTAAAAGGGGCTTAGAGCTTATATGATGGCAGAGGGTAAGGGACCTGAATCAATGGGTATGAGGGCACCGGCCCAAAAATGTTGAGAATAATTGCTCTAGAGCAGGGGTTGATAACACTAGTGCTCGAGATATACTGTCCTGCAGGTTTTAGATGTAACCCTGCTTCAACACAGAGGGATTTAGTGAATGGCTTGTTGCTAGGCTTTTGCCAAACTTGGAGGCATGGTGAATTATTTGATGCAGCTGTTTTGAAGAAGGACACATCTAAAAATGCTGTATATTTTAAGGACTAGGGTTGGAGCTTTTTTAACTTGTCAAAGAAATGTCTTACTACTAAAAAAATCTCAAGTTCAATCCAGAATTTTTATCCTGCCCAATGTTGCTTAGGTATGTTCTTGAAGTCTTAATGAGAAATTTTAGAGTTTGGTGTTCTGTCTTTGTGCTGTGTGTGGGTGCTCCGAGGACATTCTGTTACTGTTGCTGGTAAAGCCAGATATTTAATGGATTTGTGTGCATGGAAATCCAAAAGCAGCTGACCTCATTCGGAAGGACTGATGCATTTCGCGACCTTATGATCTGATGAGGTTCTGAATAATTTCGGCTTTTGTGGCTTAATGCTTATCATC
>JAVLVB010001001.1:5584677-5596420 GCA_032876305.1 Orestias chungarensis
CACACACACACACACACACACACACACACACACACACACACACACACACACACACACAGTTTCTCTCTCCTTTTGGGGACTTTCTGTTGATGTCAATTCATTTGTCTTGAATTTCTGTAGCTAAACCCTAATCCTAAACCTAACCATTAGCAGTGCATGCCTAACCTCAAATCTAACCTTAACTCAATTCACACCATAGTCAAAGCCTAACCCAAAAACAGCATTTGTATACAAGCAGGTTGTCCCCACAAAAATAGCATTTGTTTAAAATGCCCCCATTGCCAGATTGCTGGGAGACTGGTGAGTATCTCTAGTGGTCAGTGATGTATAAAACACTTAATTAAAAGCTTTTTTCTTCCCTTGCCAAATTTATTCTCTCAAATAAATACATATGTTCTGTAAAACAAATATGTTTTATCTTCCATGAATAAATAGAAAAATGAGGAACAAGAAACCTAACATCGATAAGCTGGTAAATGCTCAAGAAGGGTTACATTACACAAACTACGTATTAAGCTTTGAACATCTAATGGAGCAGTGTTTAATCCATCATCTTATGACAGAAATAGTATAAAATAATTTAGAACTTACAAAAACAAGGATGGCAGTTTAAACTTTTTATATTTTTATTTGATAAGGAAATTTTCCTGTATCATTCTCCTTTCCAGTGACATTTTTATGTTGATCACATATCATCAACAGTATGTGGGTATATTGAGACAAAACGAAAGGAAGTTCAGGTGGTGTAAAAACTCTCTTTTTTTTGTTCCACATAAAAAATAGATAAAAAACTGTCATCCCGTTTTTTTGTGAAACAGAATTAGTACTCATTGAGGCTTTAAAAAAAAATGTGCAATGTATTAATGACTAATTGAAAGTCATTGTGCCACATTAGGATTTCAGCTAAATCAGTTCCAGCCAAAATATTGTCAGGGAAAAAACACAGTGCAAACAAAAGAACATAGAAGACTGAAAAACAACAAAGGACAATCAGACAAATGTAAAAAATTGACCACAGACACATTGGTCCTTTGTAAAACAGTGAATAACTGGTGCTGTATAAACAAATGTGTCTCAGTGTTCACACATTTGTCTTTGTTTAAGGCATCTTACTTCCCAGAAACAAGAACTTCGAAGTTTGTAACTGGGACAATAGTTCTGAACCCCAAAAAAGATGAAAAAGATCCCAAAAGCAGCTCCCTCTCCCAAAGTTTCCCCATTTCATTGGCAAGCAGACTCACATGTTATCTTCTCAGTTGTTGCATTTAGGCCAATCTTGTGAGACAGCAAATTTGCTGCTTCTTGCATCTTAAAAATAACCCTAGTAGGTGTGATATTCCTTTAAAAAACACATGAAATCTACCTTTTAATGAATTTGATATTCAGGATCTCTTCTCTAACAAGTGAACATGACTCAGATCAAATGTTGCTTTAATCCACAAGGTCTTAGTGATATTTCCGAATTTAAGCATCTCTATGAATGCTCCTTTGCTGCCAAAGTTGTTCTCCTGGTTCTTTCTTATTCCTGACAGCCTACAAAAATGTTCCACCACATGATTACTTCCACCCCAGGTTTCAACACATACAATTAATGAAAAATACTGATTCTACAATTTTTACTTTTTCACCTGTGTTATGGGTTGTGTCTCACAATAGTTCTATTGATTTTCATGTTGGAAACGTAGAAAATAAAATAAAGCAAGCGCAAAGCCGAAAACAAGAGTGATCATGTTGTTTTGGCATACAAAACGCATACATACATAAACAATAAGATATCCCCCATTGATAAAAATAGAACGTCTAGAGCCCAGTCTGCCTGTGACTCAGTACAGTTTGGAATGATTACTTTTGACAAAAGCTGTAATTCAAAACATTAATATTTTGGGAGCACTTTGATTGGATTTTACAACCATTGCTCCAGCTTCGATCAGCATTGTTACTCTAATTCCTACAAGGATTCTATCATGTATCCAAGCAAATGTCACAAGTATAATTTGTGTTGGCAAGCCATACAAGTCTCAATTTTTTAAATAAAATTATTATATGTTAAACTCATTAAAGTTTAGCTCCACCACAATATTTTTTAACAGGATTGTGACTTTAAATCTGTTTATACAGGAAACATCTGGTGCAGCCTAGTCAGTTAAGTATTCACATGTACATCATACTGTATTTTCTTTTAGATCTGAAAACATGCAAAATGTCTAAATACCAAACTAACTATGGATTCTCGGAAAAGCAGTCACACTATGTCCCAGTTTGCAGAATATGTTAAGTTTTGATTAATTGTTCATATTAGATGTGTTCAAGTACAAATTTGCTCTTATAAAGACAGATTTTAAACCTCCTGTTGTTGCCATTTACTAGCTACAGTTTTCAAAATGATCTTTTTCCAAGATGGAATATAATTTATTCCTCACACTGTAGATAGGAAACATTCCTGCTGATTGCAAACCTGCAAAATACCAGTGACTCACTTTTATATTATATTCTTAGGTGATAAGGAAAACACCATTTTGTTGGGTAAGTTAAAGAAAAAAAATGTTTTATTTGAAGCTAATCTTTAAAGTATCAGCCAGGTTTTCTCATTAAAATTTCCCAAAATGTATATTCTTATATCTTCTTGTTCTCTCTTATGCTTACCAAATCATTTATTGTCCCCTTCTGACATAGCAGACTGCAGCTTGTACAAAACCTGCTGCTGCCATCTGTGTCTTACTCAACAGGTGCCTTGATTAAGGTGATCCATGTCCCTGTGCCCTAATCATACTATTCCACCACAAAGATGTTGCTCATGTCTCTGTTATACCATTTCAAAATAACTTGAAGTAGAAACCCAACAGAGTTCATTAACTTAGAGCAATCAACAACATGCTGGTTATTTCCTGGGATGACTAATATATGATTTAGTGCTATTAGCTAGTAATAGTAGTAGCACACACACGTTTTTTGCCATTAACAAATTTACATAGAATTGGTAGAATTTATTTAGATATGGCTTTAAAGCAAATTTTTAAAAGTCAAGGACATTCTACAATTGTAATCTTAAATTAAATTATATTTTCCGAAACCAATGTTGACATGTGTCTGGGATCATTGTCCTTTTAGGTACAACCATTTGTGTCCATTTTTTGCTTTCTTCATTGATTCATCCACCAGGTTCAATGTACAGTACAATGTATTTTCGGTGCCACTTACAGCAAAAAATGTCCTCGATATGAAGCTGCCAGCACCATTATTACAATGACAGTTATCGCACTCCTCATAGGCTTGAAAGATTCACGTTGATGTCACCAAACGTGCTTGTCAATTTGAACCCCTGATTGCTAATATATGCGCTTAACTTGCTTGTTTAATGTGGCAAGTCTGTGGTTCTGCAGCATATTGAAAAATATGACAAGCATGAGCATGTGTGATTACTGAGATGTTGATGAGCAAATTTAACAAATTTATTTAATCTAAGATTGACAACTGGGTCAACTGACTGAAGCTACGCCACTACTGTACTGACTAACAAGAGAATAATACCCCCCTCCATAAAACAAAAACAAAAACATTAATAAAACACTAATAAGGGTGTCTGAAAGGATATATCAGGCAACATCAACTCTCTGGAAGCTACAAATTCAACATTGGTAATAAATTAGGTACTCATAAATTTTAGTTTTAGATTAAAGAAAGAATTGTTTAAAAGTAGGGTTTGTGTCAAAAAGGCAATTACAGACTCTTGTATTTATGTCAAGAACAGTGGTCAGAAATTAAGCCTTAATAACAGATCAGAATTTTATTTTTACCTTGCTAAGGGATATTTATCTAAATATTCTATATATAATACATATATATACAAATAATAAATGTAACACTTTGGGAATTAGAGAAAACGCTCAATCATTTTTGGGTTTTTTCACCCAGTTCCCAGTTTTAGAAACAATTGAAAAGTGATTTTGCAGTAGGATTTCACCTTGAAAAGAAGACAAAACAGAAAGCCTAAGTTGAACTAACGTTCATGCTCATTATGAGTGTCTGTGAATCTCTGATTGGAACTACCTTTTCTCCTCAGGAATGTTGTATCATATATTGAATTTGTAGATCAAAATATATCACGAATGCACTTAAAAAACATGACAAAAGCGAACATATTTTCAAATATTCAGGATACCAGATGAAATATTGAAAGACATTGTGCAATCTAAAATAGTGTCTTTGAATAATTCATTCAGAAATCTTCAAAGTTTTATATTATAAAGTGGTCTTCCATTTATATTAATACATTTTGACATATTATAGAATTTCTTTTTATAATCAGCATAACAATTTGTTCTCATATAAGAATATATTTTAACAGTCAGATTCAGAGCTTTCCAGCAGCACTCCTCTGCTTCGAAGTGTAGTCAAATAGGCTCTCTAAGCTTTCTTGAATGGTAACAACTTACTTTACACTGAAGTCTGTTGCACAAGGGTTGTGCACTGTTGTAATGCCTCAGCATCACACAGGCTTATTTGACTGCAATCAATTCAGAGTAGTTATCCATATCTTCAACAAATAACCCATGACAGCAAAACTTGCCAACATGAGAGATATTTTTCTGAATAAGTAAACCCAGGCTTGCCAGTTGCAGTCACTCCAGTTTTGGCTGATTGTGCAGATTAAAATGCAGCTGTGCTCAACATTCATCTGGGATTGGAGATGTTCTCCTCTTTTTTTGGAGAAATGATTATGTTTACCTCAGCTTTTTCTGTGTGCCAATAGGATATACTAAACATAATTCCAGTTTGGCCTTTTATATTGTTATTCTTTTATAAAACCACTGCAAATACTATTACAGATAGATTTTAAATACATTAATTTAGCTGAATTGTTGTATTGTATTTATGTTTTAAACTAGGGCGATTTACAAAGATGCCATTGCAAATGGTTAATAGGCATCAATTATTGACTGAGACAAACTAAAAGACTAATATTTAAGTGTACTGTCGTTTTCATAGGTTATTTTCAAGATGTTACAATGATGTTAGAGAAACTTTTCTGTAATCACTATTCTATAAGTAGAACTGATACTTATATTTAATAACGAAGTCATTAGTCTTCTTTTGATCCCAGGTGTCGCACTATCTGTGATTTTCTTATTTCCCCCTCCAGTGAACCCTTCAGCTGCCCTTTTTTAACATCCACAGTCATGTAAACAACTTGCAAAGCTATGATGCTGACTGTTCACATTATTACTTGATCTAACAAGAGATTCTCCTTACAAACTATGTTTTTTTACCCTCTAATGTGGGCATATGCAGTTCCCTCTGTGTCTTTGGACATACTGTGTGTGCAGTTTTCTGATAGGTGTCCAAGTCTAAGATGTATGATGATACCTTTTTTTGAAAGATTAGTTCACACATGAATAATTGAATCTGGAAACAAATATGTAACAGTTTTTTATAAGTTATTTAAAAACAAACTAAACATTAGAATTAGCCCTACTCTAAATGCAAGCTAAGACTGAAAATAACTATGTGGAATGAGAAAAAAAATCTATTGATGTCATAAAAAACCTCTGCCACAGCATCTGGAACATCACTAGAGATTGAATGGAGTGCTATGCAATCACAATACTAACATAGACCATGTAACATTCATGAATGTTGGCTAACTAAATTAATGTACTTTGGAGATTGGGCGTTTTCAAGCATAGAACTGGCAGAAAATGTATCAATCACATTAAGACGTATGGAAAAATTCACAATGGTAAACAAATTGGATTAATAATGGAGACAACAACCAGAAACAAGTCTATAACAATTTTGACATCAATTTTAGATCTTTGTTTTTTGTCACGTTTTTGTCTGTTTTAGATGATTTAGAATTGTCTGTAGAAACTATATTAAAAAAATGTATAAAAAAACCCCCCAGCACTGATATGCTTTTAGTAGAGTCCTTGTTCTGAGCTAGCATTGATTATTTATTATTTAGAGCAGAACAGTCACAATATGCTGTAAAATGGCTCACCTTGTGAAATGGTGTGGTTAGCTCTTCTAGCATTATAAAAAACCCTCTCCTTTTACGCTTAAATCTCTTTCATAATGTAGACCTTTACATTAACGCTGAGATTTCCAAAAGGCTGCCATACCTTCCTAATCAAGGATAGTAAAAGCAACACAAACATTTAAAGCTTAGGAGGATAAAACAGTTATTATTTCCTATTGCTCTTACTCTCTTGCAGCATAAATAAACTACGAAACATGTTCTTTAACACAGTTATTTTTAAAAAGTTATTTTAAGTCTCTGGGCTTTATCCTAATACATTTTAAAATACATCACTGATAAAAAATGCAGATGAGTATTTTATCCACGGTAACATCATTTACTGTAAGGTATATAAAACTAAACCTTACCCCAACTGATTACTCTGTACATATCTATCAGAAACCTAGGGTTGGGATATCCTTAATATAATTAAAACAATAGACAAAAATAAAATAGTCCTGTAAATTACCTACTGTCTCATTAAGCTGCATATCTAAATGCTACACATTGACTGTAGACATGCATCTTGAAGCTTAACAAATATCCTGATTTTGGAATATCTGATTGACAAAAAAAACAACTGTATTTATCTGCTAAAAAGTGTATGAAGAGTAAGGGTATGAACCAACCTACTAAGATAGGATAATAGTGTAGGAAAACCATTCTTACATTTTGGGTGTTAGGGATAATTTTGTGTTAATCTTGTCTTGAGCTAATGGTGATTATGCTAAAGCGCTAAGCAGCTCAAGAGTAAACATTAAGGGAATGAACATAACTGATGAATGCCAAAGGCAAACTGCTCTGCAATTATCATTTGTTGTCAATCTCTCATTAAGGACAGCAGGAGGTGCAAGTATACCCTTACCTTTCTGTTCCATCATCCACACAATTGAATCAGTTTCCAACAGACATCTATTGACTCATAGTATAAAAGACATTTCCACTAATGACTTTATGTCAGACAGTTTGAAAAGTTTAAAAAACAGTAAATAAGTCCCCTTGTCCTCCACGTTTTAGAGGTGGCAGCAACACTGCCACCTCTAAATATCAATGCCAACAAACTTGATATTTATGGGTGAATTACCTCCTCTTCTTGTCATCGAATCCTAACAAAGTATTTTAATAACCTGTTCACTAAAAAGAACACATAAAGGCATTGGTTTAATGCACAACATTTTGTATTCTCACTAAAGGGTGAGAGTGTGAAGCAAACAGAAACTTGCACACTTACATGAATCACTTGAAGTGGTGCCCTGTGTTCATTATTAATCCCACACATCTGCGTCACTCTCTCTTTTTTTATCACATATTTCAGATCCCACATCTTTTATTCTTCAATTTGTGAGATGTAGTTTAACCTCTTTGACAATGACTTTAAACTCACTGCATTTTTCAGTTTAGATTCTTATCTTATCTGTCCTCCTTGAACAGCATATGTACCACACCATTGTTTTTAATTTGAATTACCTCAGCCGTACCTATCTACTTACTCTACTTTGTTGTCTCCTAGTAACTGTAAGTCATTTTTTCTGAAATCTTTGATGTCTTATTTCCCTCATACCAAATGAGATGATATGTCTGCAGATTAATTAAACATACCATATGGTATTTCTATCTTTAAATTATTGAATCGAGTTCCAGCAGACACAAAACCAAGGAGTATTGCTAGACAGCTGGATGGAGATTTTTATTTGGTATGGTTATAGCTGTCTGTCAAACTGGTTGTGTTTTGATGGAATGGTAATCTGTCTAGAGTAGGGGTTGGGCAATTCCAGTCTTTGAGGGCCAGTATCAAATATTCAGGTCATTAGCAAGACTGTAGAGAAATTGACAGCTACTGAGGATGTGATTCATTTATTTTGATCTACAAATTCAACATATGATTTGATTTGTGTGTGTTGGACAAGGGAGAAATGTAAAAGTTTTTGGACACCATCTCTCAAGGACTGGAGTTTCCCACACCTGTACGCTAGTACAATGTTTAGTACTAAACTCTTTATATAGAGTATTTTTAAATAAATGAATACCCTAATTTAGTCATAAGTAAAGTAGTTTGTGTTCATGCATGCACTCAAAACTGTAGCCTGAAAGGGACACTTTAGGATTTTCTGTTATTAGCTTCTGAAAAAAGGTTATAAATAATACATATCTTACCTGGAGTAGATTACTCTTTGGGTATTTTCATTTGGTATAGATCCATATAAGTGTGTTTGAAAGCTAAAGTTACAGAGTCAAAGACCAAAGTGTACTTCTATTGTCTTAGAACAGCTCCAACCTTAATCAAAGATGTCATACCATTGAAGCATTCACCATGTCTCCATTGCATATTTACACAGAATCCAGTACTTTGTCTCACTGGGCATGAGTGCCCAGTTCTTATGATATAAAACATTTTAAATGTTGCATTTAGTTTTGAATGAAACCGTTTAAAACAGGAAAGAGTGGAAAGCATCCGTCCTCGTCTCTCCAAATGCCCAAGCAGCTACCCTCTGCTTCCCATGTACAGTCTAGTTTTAGCTCAAAGATGCACCTCAAATCCACTTTAGGTGCACTAAAATTACCTCCAACATGCTAGCTGACATGCAGTTTATAATCTATCATCATACCCTCGAAACAATCATTAGGTAGGAAGAGACAGTAGAGCAATTGAACCAGAGGGTTACCAGCATAAAAAAAGCTGTGAATTTGACAACTAGTTTAGGAAAAAAGGAAAGATGATAAACATTCTTAGCTTGTTCCTTTCAAATTTTAGGATTATAAAGGTCACACAAGAGATTGCTTAGGAGCATGCTATAAATACTACCGCTGCTCCTAGTGACTCAGTTTATTCTTTGTTTATATTTGCATGATTCATTAAAACTGCAAATTACAATATTAAATTTATTTAAGTCAAAAATACTTTATTTATTCCAAAAGGAAAATAAATATTTCTAAACCTTATTTAATTTTACCTAGGATAAAAACTTACTACAAAAGAAAATAAACCTATTTGGGTTGGCCCAGTTCCCCTGTAAATTGCAGGGTGAAATCACTTTAATCTAGCTAATCATCGCTATACAAATTTCCAGTAGCGGGCTGATTATTTTGAAAAAAAACAAGGCACTAAATTTGGCAACCATTAGTTTATTTATTTCTTTTCCCAAAGATTTATTATAGAAGCTACATTTTTCTTAATAAATAGTTCACATTTGGAGCAAATTAATTTGTAGTCATATCTAAACTTTCTATTGACTTTGATATAGTTCATTATTGGCACATTATTTCTTATGCAGGAATATGAAATTTTTCCATTTTTTTTAAAAACACTAAAGGGATATTCTTTGGGAATGTCGTGTAAATATAACAAATTAACCAACATTCAATTAATGTTCACATCAAACAAATAATCAAATGCATACTTGATGTAAAAACATGCAAAGGTTAACCTTTTATGACATAATAGGACTAATTTTAAGATGTTATTTGTTTAGTTGTTCATATTATGACACCTTTCAAGCTTTTCAAAGCCGTGCTTTATGTTTTCATTATACTAAACAATGCTTGTCAAGATAGCTGAACGTTTTTAGCAATTTGCAGGACAAGTTTGACATGCATCATGGGAAATCGGAATGATCTTGGCAGCCTGCCTAAAACAGCTTGTCAATTTTCCAGTCAGCAATAAACAACTAAAACGCGGTCTTACAAAAATGAATATGAGCTTCATTAATGATGTGGGGCCTGATACATTCTAGTGGAAGGTTGTCTGACTTGGGCTTGTTAGGAGCCCTGGCAGCACAAACCTGAACACAAGCAGAAACTTAAAATAAGCCTTTTGATACACTTGAACTGGTCCACAGTACACAGCCCTTAGCAATAATGCTTCTCAGTGTGGTTAATGAGGAAATATATGTATGGTCAAATGCATTTAATGCTGATGCACTAGCTTCGCACTCTTTGAAGTGCTGCTTTTTGAATGCTAATGTTTTTCTTGACCTATTTGCTGCTTTACAATATGGAAATTACTGATGGCATTGGTGCCCATAAAAGCTGTAGTGTGCTGCTGCAGCGCAACAGTATAATTAATACAGAAATATATTCATAAAGTTCCTAAAAAGAACCAATAAATTAGGAGCAAGAATACATCTGAGGTTCTTTTGAATGTTTGACCAGTTTTGGAACATCACCATCAAAGTCATGATCTCATTATGTTAAAACACATAAAAATCTGGGTGAAGACATTTGTTTGACAGCCCGAATATGGAAGGACTCCCTCGGGTCCAGAAGACGTTACCCAACACCCCCACCTTGCCATCTGTCTGAATCCATTGTACCTTGTTGGAAATCCCACAAGGACACTTGGAGGGAAGAAAGACAGAAACATAGAAAAGTGCTTTTAGGAACTGCAGCTCACCCTTGGCCTGTCATGAGTGCAGAGTATAACTTCAGGATTTTTCTGTGCCTTGAACTAAACCTCATTTAAAAACTTTCTCCAAGTCCAACTTTACAATTTTTTTAGAAGCTGTCATTATTATTTTTTTTTTGGTCTTTAAGGTTTTAGGAGAAATAAACTAGTCGAACAACAATAAGACAACAAAAGTTCATGTTAAACTGTAGTATTTTCTGGAAACAATTTGATTAGGTATCAAAAACATATACACAATATGCAAAGGGAGAGACAGTTTTATCTTAAATATCTGAAACTACATTACTTCAAGAGTAACAGTCAAGTTAGCAGCATTTAGTTGTTTGGTCCTTTCTTACAGGTTAATTTATTTTTATTTTTGTTTGAATAGCAGTTTTAAAAAAAATCGTTAAACAAATATTTGATGATTTTATAATGATTTTAATCTATGTACATAATTATAAATCTGACATTATATACATTTTTGTTGATATTAAACAAAATACTTTTTGTTCTACAATCAGAAAAATACATTTTGAGTTTGTAAAACTCTATTGTGACTCTACCTGCATTTTGACTACTATTCAGCTTTATGGGGGGAAAAACAGTCCAGGAGGTTTTGGTGTCAAACAAATAAAAATGTGGAAAAGCATCTCATGCGGTGGAGGATATGGGATGCGGCCTTGTTACAAGAATCTTGTATTGCATCATGAAATCTTAATAAAATTAAAAGATAACTTTAATAAAAGTATTGTTTAATATAAAAGGAAAACTAAATTTGTGTAACCATGGTATTGTTTAGATTATTGATTAAAAGTACTTAGCCAGAAAAGTACTTTGCCAGACACAGATTAAGATTGTTTAATGGTCATTTCACGTCCTAGATCTAAATCATGTGGAAGGCAAAAATGTTCTTTGTAACAGACTAAGTGCTTTATTGGCAAAAGACTATAGACATAGTGAAGACAAAATATTAACAGCAAAAACTGCTACCTTAATTGTGGGATACCAATGATTATGATACAATAGAATGTACTTCTCAATTCTTTTTTTGCTTATATAAAATACATATCAATTAAGGTTTTTTAAACTTTCACTAAAAAGGGAGCCAATACATGGGACCAGTACTCTACCCAAAGTAATAGTTTGGTAGAGTACTGGTTAGTAATAAAAGACAAAAAATAATATATATTTTTTAAGTTAGATATAATCATAAAAGTCTTTCTTATTAATAAGATAACATTTACCAATTAAATGAATTATTAATGATATTTACTTGTGTTTCAGTCCCCTACCTTTATTATTACTTCAGCAGTTATGTATATATGTAGTACTTTATATCTCCA
>JAVLVB010001001.1:5596520-5639655 GCA_032876305.1 Orestias chungarensis
AGTTTGGCATACATCGTCTTTGTTGTAAGTTTTATCTATTAGAACCGGGGGGGGGGGGGGAACAGAAGCATTTGAAGAAAATAATTAATACAACCACAAGCATCAAATGTGATTTACTAATATGCGGGAAAACAAAGCACAACTTTGTATATGTACACTCCAGCGATTAGCTATCTTTTTTCCAGGTGTCTGTTTGAATTTGTAAAATCGTCTTGAAGCAGAAGAAGGAAACAGTCAAGCAGTCACTGAATTTCAATTCAGGCTGCTCTAGCACATGGCCAATCTGCAACAGTCCACTCTCACATCAGAGCAATTTGTTCCCCGCCAAGCCAGATTTATCACTATACTTTAGATCACCAAATTTTTTAATAGGCAAAAACGTTTTGTTTTAGCTGTGTATGTCCATGTTTCAATTTCTAGATTAACCCACAGTCTTGCTTCAACAGTGAGATAACATTTGTTTCGCTAATATATAGTATATTTATCTTTAGTCTGGCATCCTTGTTTAGGCTTATCTGCTTTTTTTTTCCATTCTGAGATTTGTGTCTTTCTCCTCTTTTTCTCTCTCTTCTCTCTCTAAACTGAATGAAGAAACAAACACAGAGCCCTTTCAGGTCACATCTTTTTCAAATCAGCAGGAGACACTGTTCATGCTGGTGTGCTGCATTCTAAATAAACCTACCGCGAGGCAAATACCATAAACAAGTAGAATAGTTTTATTAAACAAATGAAACACATCATCCATCTATCCTAGACATGCTTGTTTTTTTGTTTTTTTTCATTTTTCTTTTTAAAATACTAACTAATTCAATAAGATTGTCTTTCAGTTGAAGCCACTCTTGCAACCCTTCAGGCCAAGACACATCAAAGCTCTTGATGTGATGAATAGCTACAAGAAGGAGATGATAAAAAAAGGAAGTCTGAGGTTAAGATAAGATAAGTAACTCTGCATGGCACCACAAGAATGGCGAAGTATGCTAAGGATTGAGGAGAGAAAAACAATGGGTTACTTTAACCCAGAGAGCACTATTAACCCAGAGAGCACTGTGACAAAATTATCTGTAAACACTGTTTAATTTTATAAAGTTGACATCAGATATTTACATACACTGTGTAAAAAAAACACTGTGATGGCCAAACTTGCAGCCTTACAGTCAGTAAGTCCACACACCAAACACAAATAACATATTGTACATCATTTGAACTCACTGACTTACTTAGGATATCACAGTGCTTTACTACAATATTTGTAAATTAATTATTTTAAAAATATTTCACTTTTTACTTTTCCACAAATACATGCAGACATATATTGTTGATTATTCCAAATGACTTCCAATGACTCGAGATTTGGATATTTTTATATCTTGCAAATGCTTGGAATGAAAAGGATTTATTTATTATGGTAATAGAAACAGGCACTAGACATTATTGTAACTACAGCCAGCAGGCATTCTTACTGAGAGCTATGAAAGCTTCTTATAAACATCAATTTGCTGTCTTCACAATATGGCATCTTATTCTGCCTGTTGCTTAAGCCTTTCTCTTTTCTTCTTGATGTGAAGTATCCGCCTTGTGTTTAGTGTGAGTACTATAAATGGGAGGATGATGGGAGGATTTTGTCACTTTTCTCAGGTTGGAAGACATAAGCCTGGATCAGCCTTCATAAATATTAGTGTGCCTTAAACATACTGTTTTCAGTTGTTGCCAATACTCTTGACAGAATTTTGCAAATCTGAATCCCTGGAGCCCCAGCTGAGAAACATGAAATTTCTTTCTCGAATGATCCTAATCCAGTGGATGTCACTGCATCATAAATGATTTAACAAGAAAACTGGACATAGATAAATGGTAGTTTATGTCTCGGATGTTTCACATCAATTATTACTGAGGTTATTCAGTTTTGAAGGGCTTTTTTTTCTTCTTTTTCCCCCCCTTGTCCTGTTCAGCATCATGGCTAGTAGAATGAGTTTCTGGCTGCCATAGTTGCGCTTGACGGATTTTCTTTTCCAAGTGAGGCTTTATAGAGCCTCCCTTGATGCCCATACCATGATCATTTATTGATTACTGAGGTGTTATATACATTGAAAAGCTAAAAAGGACTGAGGGGGGGGGGGGGGTGCATAGAGTGAAAGGGAACATATACACATAACAATATTCAAACAAACAAACAATAACGAAAACAAACAAACAAAACAAAGGAACCAAAAAACTAGCTGCTACTGGATTGCTCCTGAAGCATCCTTGGGAAACTGCGAAATGGCAATGAATCATACCTGTGGAGATATAATTAGCAGAAAGCAGAGCAAAGACAGCAATGTATATGGCACATAACACATAAATAAATATGAGGCAAACCTGGTGTTATTAATAAACAGATCGGCACAGTTAAAGCGTTGTGATCTCTATAGTGTGTTATTACGCGTGAGCATGCAGAAATTGTGATGCAGGTATTACATAGTTATGCTCAGCCATGGGTACAGAGGGCCACTGCCACCCCCCTCCCAGGGCCCAGAGCGAGCAGAGGAAGCACAAGGTCTAGGACACTGGGGCCACGCAAGAGCACATAGATCAGACAGCTCACCGCAGGGACACCACTCACCCGCCCAGAGGACCACAGAGGGGGCTAGGGGTAGAGCCCCCCGCGGCCCCCCAGGGTACCAGGAGCAGCATCCTACCCATCCCGCGAGGCCCCGGCCGCCCAGACTTGCGCTGGGGGCGTTTGGGCCCTGGGCTCCGGCCCTGGCCCCAAACGCCCCCAGCGCCCAGCAGAGAGCCCGCCCGACACCCGAGAGAGATAGGCAACCAAAGACAACCAGCCGGGGCGGATCGATACAAGCCCCCGTGCCCCCAGCACTGCACCCCAGGGCCCAGTCAGTCCGCATGTGAGTGCAGCAGCAAGCAGTGAGGAAGGGTGAGGAGGGGGATAGGCACTACCCCCCCCCCCCCACACACACACACACACGGGAATAGCATGGGGAGGCAGAGGACACCAAGTCACAGACCAAGCCCCACCCACATTCATACACAATCTCACTCACTCACACACTCACTCACTCACTCACTCAAGGTATGGATGGGGTTGGTGTTTGGGAGAACCTTCCTCTGGTGCAGCCCAGTCGGTGGCCCCCGGGACAAGAAGCGCCCCCACCGACACAGTCTCCACCCCCCCGAGCCCGCAGACCAAACCCCCCCACTCCTGATAGCACCCAGGAAACAGGAGCCCAGAAAGACCCTTCCCCTTCCCCTTCCCCCTCTGGCTTGATGTAATTAAAATTGTAGGGAAGGGGATGTGGAGGGAAGCATGCCACAGTTTGCAGACAGTGGAGCTCATCCCCCCCCTCCCACGGCAACGTGATCCCCGTTCACCAGCACAGCCCCCGGCCCCAACCGCGCTAGGTGTGGTGTGTTATTTGTGGTATGCAATAGTGACTAATGTGGATTTAAGAATGAGGGAGAGTGGTTCATGGAGTGCGACAAAGGGCCACTTCACCCCACTCCAGAAACCACACCTCTCCCCCAAAGACCCTACGTGTGTAGGTGAGAGTTGTGGACTTGAGCCAAAGAGGAGAGGGGAGTAAGGTGTAAGACCGGGAGCAGCGGCGCTGCCCCCGAATGATGGGACCAGATGGTCCGACAGACGCCCCCATATCCCAGCTGCCACCAGGGGACTGTAGGGGCAAAAGTCCACCCGACTCAGGGCAGCTGCGACTGCGCCTTGAGAGCCAAGACCCGCCCAGGGCGCCACCCACTGGACGACCAAGAGGTGGCTGGGGGGGGGTTACTCACTGCATCCACTCTGGGTGGGAACATGGGCCCAGGACCACGCACCTCCAGCCCCACCAATACCATCCCGCAAGCAAGAGACGCACACAATCACACCCACCCCCACCTCCACACCTTTGGAGGGCTTTTAAATAAAAAAATGCAGACAGACGAATAGATAGGATGAAGGTATGTTGTTTGACGAAGTCCTTGAGGTTGCCATGAATCGCACTGAGTCAATAATTTATGCACTCAGACACACATTTAAACACACACAGATAAAAGTGAGAGGGAGAGAAACACTGTATCGCAGCTAAGGGGAAACAGAAGACTCAGAAATCTTCAGGGATAGACACACAGTCTGAGACTAACAACTGCAAACCACACGCGGATTGTTACAGATAAGATTTTCCTCAACTCCTCACAATGACAGAAATGTCAAGGAGGTTTGAATCATCTGTGTGTTTCTAAAGTGTTGCCTGGCCAATAGAAGCTAGTGTTTGTCCTTTGGTTAGTGCTTGCAGTCATATGCCGTCTTCACACAGCCTGACACATCTCTTCAAGCTTACATAATGTTGATCTGCCCTAATTTTCCCTCTCCCTGGCAAAGCTGGGGTCTTCAAGCATCAAAACAACATTATACTATGAACCTGAAGGAAAAAAACCAACTGAATGAGTGTACATGTTGTGGAATAATATTAATATGAAGCACAAAGTAGAACCTAATTGTAAAATTAGAATACTGTTTAAAAAATTTTTAAATAAAAATTTTACCAGGAGGTTTTGCATTTCTCTCTTTCATGTGACACCAAAACAAAATTTTGTGCTATCAATTGTTTACCAAGTCAGTGATAAAGCTTTGGAGAAATCTAAAGCGGAGTTAGGTTGGAGGACAATATACTTTCACAGAGTGCTCTCCAATCTATCAAACGGTACAGCAGTGATCCTACTGTACATGGTCATTAACCTTAAACGACAGGCTAGTCGAAGGGAGCGTTAATCTGAGAGTCAGACAATAGAACTTTTGGATCACTGCAGGAGCTGGAAGAAGGTGCTCTTGATCAAAACTGCAAAAAATTATGTATGATAAAAAAACTAACACTGCACCCTGAACACACCATTTCCAACAATGAAAATAGTTAGTGGCAATATAACGCTACGTTAATGCTTTTCTTCACAACGGGCAGATTTCAGTAATACATATTCTGGAAATCTGTGCTGCAAATGTTTACAAACTTTGTATTGCAGTTGTACCTCACACTTTCATTTATCTGTCAGGTAACTGGATGTTACCATGGATACTGGGCTGGAAAGCTTTTTTTTTTTTTTTTTATAAAAGAAAAAAGAAAATTGTTGTTTCCCTTAAGTGTCTGCAAGCACACAGATATTTTTATACTGCACAGTAACAATAAGGTCAGGTGTTTTTTTTATTACAGCCACGAGTAAAAATGTTCTTCTCAGCGGCTTTATTAAATTAAACCTAGTTTTGCAACTAGTCTTTCCTTCAAAAATGAGTTTTTGAAACAGCCTCATTGATTATTCAAGCTCTATCAATCTCAGTATTAATATGCATCATAGTGCTTTTCATAATGTCTTTTTTGTTTAACCATAAAAAGAGAGTGCCTTGAATATTGTATTAGGGTTTTAATTCTGAAATGTTCATAAAATCGCCAGAGGGCTTGTTGAGCAATTTAAATCTGTCCTCCCCTTGGACTGTGACATATCGCACACAACATGGTTTGGAGAGCGAAGCAAGACAACAGCAACTCAAATGAATGCATATCTTTTATTCATTAACTAACTACTAAATAAAACGGCACACTGTAGATATATTTATCCCACATATTCCTAGTTGCATCTTGATTTTCCAACTAAAGAAACATGGCGTTTTTTTTTTTTTTGCTTTCAAAGACAAAACGAGTTTGCAGTCAAAAAATGCTGATGAAGTGCTCTATTTACAAATCAAAGGCTGCCACAGAAAAAAAAATGCTCTGTATGAAAATTTAACAAAGCAAACCCAGGGAAACAAGATGAGGTGGAATAAGAACTAAAAGTTGACCCAATTTTCTTTCAGAATATTTCCAAATATTCACACAACAGTCAGATTTTATTCTAGGATGGTTAAATTATTAGTAATTATAGCCTAAATAGGCACCAAAAACAATTGTATATTGTCAATAATAACAACATAGTGCATAGAACTTTACACATTTCTGGTATATACAGTAAACACTTTTTAAATACACTGTTGCGCTGTAAAAAATGAAAAAAAAAATCTATACATAAATAAAAGTTAGGGATGTGCAGATCGGAAGGATTTCCAGGCATTTGTAAATACCAAGTCTGAGCACAGCATTATCATTTGTTTCTAAAGATGTATTGGAACCTGCACATTCAACTATAGTCTTAAACGTAAAAGCAGTGGGCTAATAGAATCTGCCTTATATTTAAAAATAATTTTGGCTCATTATCCATTTCTATGTAGCTCTAGTCCAACAGTGAAATACAAAAATTATAAATGAATTATTTTGCTTTGTTGTCTCATATTTAAGGACAGCAGTTTCAGCTATTGTATTATAAGAAGTATATTTGGACAATGTGCAGATGGCGTTAGATGACACAGACCAAGTAAATACTTCAGCAGTTTCTTTTTCACTGAAAGTAACCCTTTAGCATTAACTTCCTTCATATTTTCCTCTGTAATATAAATTGTTTCATCACTAATTTAGAAAAAATGTCAGATTGTTTAGGAAATCTTAAAATAATCTGCCACATAAGCACACTAGCTCTCACATGCCATGTACTCAAAAAGGAATTGTCAACTTAAGTATAATTTGCCTATGTTTGACTGAGCCTGATCTTAACACAATGCTAGAGTGAATCAAAATTTCCACACATTTTAAGGTGGTGTGAGAATTTGGTGTTTGAGAAAATCTGTTTCATTTTATTCATCTTTTCACTTACATGATTTGGGATTTGCAATACACCATCATACCTGGCGAAGAAAGAGTGGGATGATTGCTTTAGATTTTGTTAGGGTTAAACCAAATAAAAGGTTTCTCCACTATCAATCTGGAGAGACTCCTCAGCACATTACTGCAAAGCTCTCTTTGCTTGCAGCTGGCAAAATAAGAGAAAGTAGAACTGTGATCAGATCGGGACATCCCTAATGGAATTAGACTTTCTCCAAACAGTACCTTTAAAAAACAAACAAAAAAAACAAACTTCTTAACTTTAATTTTTTTCGCTTCTTTAAACTAAAAACTTTACAGCACAGGAATTAAACAAACTTAAGAACTGATACAATCAACTAAATGCACATAGCATTTGTACTGTTTTACCATTTTATAGTTGTATACTGATGATAAGAAAGAAACAAAACAGAAAAACAAAGTGGTGCAGGTACATATCATGCGTCAGCTGTGAATGTTTTAAAACATATACTCTAACCAGAAATAAGTAAATTTAAGACACACACAAAGGTAACAAATCAACACTTTCTCCTTGGTTAACATCTTGCTGCAATGTAAGACTTGCAGTTGTGCAGACAGGATGTAGACACATAATGTCTTCTGTCTGGCTAAGCTATGACGACAAGTCTAGTGCATTTGAGAAATAACTGTATGTTTAACTCTCAGGAATAGTCCTGTTTCTTTGCTTATTGTATTACCCCAGTTGCTGGTTAGGATAGATTATGCCTTGATGATGTGCTTAGTTCCCTTTGAAGCAACTCTTATGCATAGAAACGACTGCATCTGATTAACAAGTCATTTGTTGTGTTTTTTTATTTTTATTGTACAGCTATAAATTAACCCTTATATAGGCTTTATAATATCCTTCATCATAAAGAGGTAAATCGGTGATTGCATTAAAGTAGCCACATTTGAAGAGATGGCATCATAGTCATAAAAGTTGGGTGGCAACTGAGAGATGTGCAGATTGTCTATGGGTCATCCATATGCATAGTACAAGATTTTGTAACATTACAAAATCCTTTTTTATGCATTTATCAGATCAAATCAATGGCTGTATGCATGGTACTATATTGTGTATACAAAAGTGACATCGTTGGACAGTAGAATCAATAGTGTATTTTGTCATTTTATGTCAAAAAAGAAAAACAGAAACAAATGACAGATATTTAAAAGCGATCAAACTCTAAATTTCATTTTTAATAGTATAAAAATTTATTTTCAACAAATGTTTACATATGCCTGAGGCCGATAAATGTTACCTTGACAGAAGAAATATTGAGACAGCATGGGATAGAGCCAACTAAAAACAAAATACCAGTGTCAGGTTTTTAGGAGAGTACAATCTGGGCAGGTTACCAATTAAACAGAGAATCACATTGAAACGGCACTTAAAAGTGCAAATTGATTTGATTCACATACTTCAGGGTTTAGAATATCTACATCTAAACAGGCAGAACACGCAAACTCTACACAGAAAGGTCTTGGCCGAGATTGAAACTTGTGAATTTTTCTCCTGCGAGGTAAGTCTGGGGACAACTGGGTCACTGTGCAGCCGTATATGTGAATATGCAAATGAGAATAAGTTTCAGCCATTTCTCAACCTAGTGCCATTGTAGTCATTAACTAAAAACTCTGTGATCACAAGAGCTTTTCTGCAGCTTCCTGTAGTAAACCCATAAACATCATCATCTTTTAGATTGCCTCCTTTAAGAACTACTAACATAAGACTCGAGTGTGATAAAAGAGTTTTAGGGAAATTAATAAAATACTTTACTGGCTTAATGGAATACAATGTCGAGATTAGCTTTAAGTACAAAGAGCACACAGTTGAACAAAGGAACTTAAGATAGTAAAAAAAATAATGTTGCGATGAGCATTGGGAAAATGCTTTTCATTATATCGTTTACATGGTTATGGCCATGCCTATCCTAATACCTGAGTTTAGTAGCTGGTAGAATATTCTATATAGGAAGGGGATCTTATATCATGAAGCTACTCTGTCATCAGATGTCTCCAAACAAAAACTGGCATGCATAATTGGTTCATACTTGTTAGATAGATCAACAATTACACTAAAATTCAAAGGTTGGACCTCAACAACCAACAATGGCAATATCATTTGGTGTATATTTTTTTGGCTTTTGTTGGAGATGTAAAACGCTTGTTTCCCAGTTTTTATTAAATACAATAATGTTTTTTGTGGCACTGTTTTTGGAACAGGAACACAACAAGCTAGAGTCTAGACATTACGTAGAAATAGCTACATTTGATTTTAATTTAATTTAAACCAACTAAGATGATATATATACCTACACAAAAATGTTATGCTTTTAAAGACCACATCGAGATGACACGGTGTGATTTGGCATTATATAAATAAACTTAATTAGATTTAATCATGAGCATATTTAGATTACTTTGGAGCCCTTTCCACAAAAAAGCCTCGATTGCTGGAACAGATAATTTATAACTTACTCCCTCGTTTAATTTTTTCATATTCGAATCAGCTAATTAAACACAGGTGTGCGCATGTTAAGTATATAGTTTCCCCGACTAAATTAAGCCAAATCTGTCACTGATGAGATATCTTTTTATGGGTCAGGAGTTGTATTTCATGCATAGTCAAACTGCGACAGATTGAACTGTTATTGTGAAGTTATTATAATGGTTAGTTATGGGAATACAGCTGCACAGTTACACACAGAAAATGGGTAGCATAAATTAAACATTTATTGGGGGTTTTGTTGCATATTCCTATTTATATATATTTTTTTGTTTTTAGATTGCTTTGGTGTTGATTTAGGAAAATATCTAAAATTGATGTACATGTAAGTGTAAGATGGCAGAAACTACACTTGTACAGATTTTAAGTAAAGAGGAGAGAAAAAGAAACACATCAGAACTGATACAAATTTTTGGTTAATAATCACAAGTGCAACAAATATTACCTTATTCCCAAACATTTGCTGGTTGAGAGATGAAAGGTTATTACCAGAGGGGTCTAAGTATACAAATGAGGCTAGTGTAATATCATGGTGTAGATAATCATTAGCATTTTCCCCTATATCTACCAGAGTGGAGACATTCACTGCACCTTAATCCTTATAATGTGTGGTACAAAATTTAGTATTAATGAATTTCATATTGTCATTCTACAGCTGTGCGTCTTCTACAATTAGATGCATAAGTTTCAAACAAAAATCATTGACATAATAGGTTGCTGTAAATGTATGTCATGTAACTTAAATAATATCAGCTTTTTTGGGTCAAGAACAGATTGTCTGCATGTTTCAATAGTGTTCAGAAAATGCAGCCGATTGGAGAAATAAAGCTCAGTCTCAATTTAGTGTCAATGTTATTTTCCAGGGTAAATTCAGTGATCCGTCATAAGAGCCCGAAACCTGTAGCTTTATGTTCATATCGTCACACTCAAACTAATCTGCAAACCACACTCAACTGAAGTGTTCAGTGACTCTTCAAAATGAATAATTGCCCCATTGCACTACTTGCTGTATAAAGCATAATTCCCAGAAAACGTAAAATATATTGCACTGCTGTTTACCAAGCTAAGAATTACAATTGTCTTAAAACTGTGTGAATGTAGTTCGCTTTTCCAGAACTTCAAGGTAATCTGGATCAAGATGAAGCTTTGCTTTCAGTTCCCAGTATTCACTCCTGTTTGGTTCCACATAAACGGAACTAGGTGCCGCACAATACAGTATTGTCTGTTGTATTCTCTCTGGGTGCACATACTGTTGTCTTTCATCAAAGTCTGAGGTATAATGATTTGATGAGTGTGCACTGTGCCTGCAAGGTAAAGTATTGCTGTTGCGTCTGTTCTTTTCAGGCTCTAGTGCCTCTCTATAGTAGCAGGCATCATCTCGGTAAGGGGTGGAAGGCTTGTTAAGAGGCTCTTGAGTGGTGGCGGTGTACTCTGAGCTTTTTACATTTCTTGCTGCCTGTTCATCAAGGTTACCCAGGAAGGCGCTGCTTAACTCATCAAAATCTCTAAATTCATCTAGCGATTTGTTGTCCATGGTGGCTTGTGCAGCACTTCTGCTTGTGGCTTCAGTGGGAGGTGGGATATACTCATAGACATGCCCAGCTGATGTTCTTACTTTAGGAATAGATCCCTTTTTGTAAAGTCCATACTCCATGTTGAGAGAGCTAATGCAAGCATTCATTGATTCGTTCTGCTCACTTTGACTTTTCTGGCTTCTCTTTTTTGTCACTACAAACAGTCCCGCTGCCACAAACACAGACACAATAAATAAGAGGAGAAGGGCAAGAATCATTACAGATAAAGGGATGGTGTTGAGCTGAGAGTTGGAGTCTAAGGATGTTTCTATAGTGATAGTGCTCCCTGGAAAGGATTCCTCGGGGGGTGGAATCATAGAAGAAAGTATATCAGAGTTATTAGGGCAGAAATTAGTTGTCTTAATGTATCTCATATCTTCCCCAGCCAGTTTCTTAGGGGATCCACAGATAACATTGTTTATAACTGTCCCTATGCTGAGCAGCTCCAGCCACATCTTTAAGTCTAGTATATTGCAAGAGCAATCCCAGGGATTCTCATACAAATCAACTTGAACAAGTACTGTAAGTTGATCAAGTACACCCTTGACAGGAAGATAGCGCAAGTGGTTGTTACGAAGATTTAGTCTGGCTAGTGTCAAGCCGCTAAACGTACCCTCTGGCAAAGTTTTCAAGAGATTATTGTTTAAAAAAAGAAGCTGAAGTTTTGGGACATGTTGAAAACTGTCAACAGTTACTTCTTTAATGACATTGTACTCTAAGTATAAGAACTGTAGACTCTCTAATCCATAAAACATACTGGCTCTAAGATGGTCAATCAAATTTCCATTAAGGTACAGTCTTCGTAGATATGTCAAATCACCAAAAGCTCTATCATCCACCCTAGCTATCTTGTTATTACCAAGATGTAGCAAATCTAATCCAGTTGCATCAATAAAATCTAAACGACGGACCACAGGGATATAATTCCCTGTTAGATACATCTTTTTGGGGTTGTAGGGTTTCGGATTCAGATCAGAGATCTGTTCAATCTTCCTCTCCTGGCAATTCACATTAAGCCCAAGGTCTGAAATCTGGAGGTTGCAAGTGCAAGCTGTTGGGCAATCTAAAGGCACTGGAGATTTAGTCTGATACAAAACAATTTGACCATAATTTTGTGGTTTGTTTGAAAGGGTGCGGGCGGTGGGTTTTGATTTTAATTTGGCTGACTGACGTGGTCCCTTAGTTGGTCTTGACGAGGATCTTGCAATGCCAGATGCAGTGAAGGAGGCACTGACAGCTGGTGTGGTCCTGTAGTAGGCATCGCCACTCAAATGAGGCGGAGGGGGCATTTCATACTCAGCGATTGCTCTCCTTGGGCACAACTCCTGCTTTGAAACCTCATCAAGGTCTCTCCCATGAAGCCGAAAGGGGAACTCACAAACCACATCCCCAACCAAGGCACTGTATGAAATGCTTTCCAGCCAAGTCTTAAGAGCAATTAACTCACATGAGCAGTTCCATGGATTCTCCTCTAGCTGTAACTCCACAACGCTTGTCATGTGCTCCAGCAGACCCATGTAGGGAAGCACTTTCAGTTGATTCCCTCTTAGGTCTAAATGAGTTAATGGTAAAAACTGGAAAACATTTACAGGCAGGCTAGATATCAAATTGTCATTCAGAATCAAGACCTCCAGATGCAGAAGTCTGCTGAAGGCATTTTGCTCCATATGAATAATGTAATTATAATCAATTTGTAAATACTCCAGACTTTCTAGGTCATAGAAAAATTCTTCCTTCAAGGCATCAATTTTGTTGTTATTGAGATGTAATCGTTTTAATCTTTGTAGTCCATTAAAAGCTCCAGCTTTAACTTCAGATATTTCATTATTACCAAGATGTAATATTGTAAGTCCTTTGTACTCAGCAAAATCATTTGTAGAAAGCTTTGTCAAAAGATTCCCAGTAAGGAGCAGTTGATACTGGGAGAAGAGCACAGGGTGTATGTCAGAGAGTCTTGTAATTCTTCTGTTTTCACAGTTCACTGTAAGCATCCCTTCTCTTTCCTCACAGGCACACAATTCTTGACAGATTTCCCCATACATCTCAACAGCGCACACTGATGTTGCACCGAGCAAAATATATGGAATCCAAAGCTGCATTTTTCTGCAAATAATGGTCAAACTTGCAGTTCCTCTAAGGTATCCCCGGTGTCATCTAGAACAAACAAACAAAATAAAAGATACATCACAATGAAATCTGGCAGCGACTCCCACATCAGACAGTTTGTGAGTCAAGATTTACTCCGACAATAAGGAAAGTTCTCTTTGAATTGAAAGCAACTTTTTCAAGCAACTAAAAGAACAAAAAAAAGTGAGGTCAGAGGGACTCTTAAGAACAAAACACATGTCTGGGAGGAGAAGCCATATTGCATTTGCTTGCAGAGACATGAAAAAGGAATTAAACCCAGGCTTTCAATCGAACCCTATGCGTTAATTATAGCAGGTTAACAGAAAATTCATACCCGGCATCAAACACAGACAAGCCAGCTGAAAAACAAAATCCTCCCCAACTCCAAGCCGGAAATACATACCTCATTGATGAAGATACAGGGGTTAGACTTGGCTCTTCAGCGCATCTCTTTTATTTTTAATCCTTTGAAAGTAAAAACAGAAATAGGGATACAGATGCAGCCATCGTCATTAAGGAGAGGATAAGAGGGATGCTGATCAACCATAACTGCAAAATGCTTCTGATTGAGCGCGCTGTGCCAGAGGAGACAGCGATGCTCGGCAACTAAGTTGCTGTTCTCTCTGTTTTTCTCTCTCTTTCTCTCTCGCTCTCTCTGTTTCTCTCGCTCTCTGGATGTGCACATGCACGCTTCCTCTCACGCGGTGGTCGGGAGGATGTCAAGTCATTTCATGCACAAAAAATCAGCTCACTGGAGCATCACCCAGAGACGCTGCCCCCTCTCTAAATCTACCCTCCCTCAACCACCCTAAAATATGTTGACCTACCTAGTTAGTGAGAACACACCACAAATAAATAAATAATATATGTATGTATATCAATGATTTAAGATCTGATGGGCGCTTGCTGCGTCGGAAGCTGCAAATCTGTTATTCACGCAAAAAACAAAGCAGAAACGGCCTGCCAACCTCCAAGTTGCGTCAGCCCTTCACATAATCTGCTAGACCTGGAATAAGGAATGCCTGCAGGGGGGAGATAGCGATGCAGCCTGAAAAAAAAGAAGAGTGTCACTGTCTGTCTTTTTTACCTGGCATGAATCGATTAAATCTTGTTCACCATCACTCCAGCTCTTCCTTTCCTGACTTTGGGGTATTTGGATTTATCCAAAATAGTCTGATAAAACGTGGTATGATTTATATGCCTATTTTTGGTAATCCAGTCAGATCAGTTTATTAATTATTATTATTATTATAAACAATTATACAGGGCTTGGACAATGATACTCAAACATCTAGTTTTAGATCACAATAATTAATTAGTTTGGTGTAGGGCAGGGGTGCCCACACTTTTCGAGCTTCAAGTCATCTTAAAAGATGACCAATCCTAAGGGATCAACAACCACAACCCCCCTAAAAAAATATGCACAACACCTATTTTTCCTACATTTTTATTATTCCTATATATCATAATTTTTATTGTATATTTTGTATATTTTTATTGAATTTGTATTTAATCTATAACACACATTAGTTTTTGTTGCATAACTGCATTAACTCACTTTGGAATGTGGAACGCCTTCAGGATACAATGTTTGAACCATTGGATGGACATGGTCATCCAGAAGGATTCTGTAGTCTTTGTCAGTGACGCACCAATCTAGCAAGTATTGGGCCAAGGGAATGCCATGATATGGCAGCCCAAACCATCTCTGATTCACCCCCATGTTTTACTCTAGGCATGCAACAGTGTGGGTGGTATGCTACTTTGGGGCTTCTCCACACCGTATATCTCCCGGATGTGGGGAATCAGTAAAAGTGGACTCATCAGAGAACAATACATATTTCACAATGTCCACGGCCCAGGATTTGCGCTTTTTGCTCCATTGAAGCCAACGTTTAGCCTTGGACAAGTTACCAAAGGTTTGGCTATAGCAGCCTGGCCATGTATATTGACCCTGTGGAGCTCCCAACGTACAGTCTTGCTGGAAACAGGAGAGTTGAGGTGCACATTTAATTTTGCCGTGATTTGGGCAGCCGTGCTTTTAAGTTTTGTGGACACAACTCGGGTTAGCACCCAAACATTCTTTTCAGACAGCTTTCTCTTGCGTGGACGACTAAATCCTGTTGGATGGGGTTCATCCGTCTTGCTGGTGTGCTGGCTCTTGATACATCACAAAGACTTGCTGTTTGGGTCACAGATGCGCCAGCCAGACGTGCTCCAAAAATTTGACCTCTTTTGAATTCTCGTATTTCACCCATAATGTTGTGTGCATTGCAATATTGAAAGCAAAACTGTGCTCTTACCCTGCTAATTGAACCTTCAGACTATGCTCTTACTGGTTCAGTGTGTAATTAATGAAGATTGTCCACCAGGCTGATCGAATTTACCCATGAAACCTCCCACAGTAAAATAACAGATTTTTCAATTTCATTATCCAACCCCTTTAAATAAAACATAAAAACTAGGTCTATGCAGTCTGAATTGATTAGATCAATTACCATTTTTTTTATCCAAGACCAAGTTTTTGCCTTCTTAGTTATGTTTAATTGACAATAAAGAAAACTGGAGAAACATACCCTAAATACTATTTATTCGCTACTAGAGTAAATTGATATGTCCAATATGGTTTTAAACACAAATCAGAGACTCTTATATATGAGCTTATTGTCACATGCATTATAAAAGCCAATCAGCAAATTGCTTATGACATCCAATTCAAACAGTTTTAGATTTGACTCCTCATTAGGGTTTGACTTACACATCAGATCCATTTCATTTATTGAAAAGACAAAAAGCAGAGAGAGCAAAAGAGTAACGTTTGCTTATTCTGTGATCATTTGGTTCACCGTAATACTATTTTACATTAAAGTTTCATAGACTTCATTGTGAAGATCATCACAAAATCTGGGGAGAAATGTATTGTTTATTAAAAATTTAATAAACATTGATTTATTACACTTCAAACAAAGACACAGACAACTGAAGTAAACTTAAAACAAAAAATATACTATAGTACAATTGAAAGCCAAATAGAATAAATAAGTTAAAATTAGGATAATCAATAGTAAAAATAAGAGCAATAGCAGTAATAAAGTTTTTTTTTTCCACAGTGTAAATACAGAAGCTATTACTATTGTTACCCAATCCTTTAATTGGAAATACAGGGCAGGGTTTAACCTAGGCAGGGTTTACTGTTAAACCTATTCTGACAGATATTTTCAACTTCCAAACTCTGCTCCTACAGCCAATTTTATTTAATTAAAACTAACTTCTTTTTTTCACATTTGCTTTATTCCATCCCATTTTCGCAGCTTGATTATATTTAAATCCAGGTCTCTGTTATTCTATAATACTTTGCTCCTAGCTTATTCAACTACAGTTGGTTTATTTGGAACATCTGTCCACTTATCAATATTCACATTATACCATGCCATTTGCTGCACGTTGTATTTTTAAAAATAGAAATGCTACTCCACCCAGCAGGCTTTCTCAACAGAGCTGGGCAGTAGCAGCTAAAGATTAAGCTCTTTCTCTCTGGTAACAAAGAGTTATCTCACCCAACATTAATGCATTTCAACAGTCACACTTCATCTGATAATCATGCAAACACAGGCCTCAGGCTCTCCAACTTTAAGGACCTGGCAACCTAGAGAGAACCCGATATATTCACATGGATGACATACTATCAACTAATCTTCAACCCATCACTTATTATCATCCATTACTGTCAGGTAGGGCTTATATGGAGCAGACTACAGCCATTAACTTAATTAAAAGCATGACAAAGTGATAATTTGCCATATGGATTAATTCATTCTTGTTAAATAGGAGATTAAAATAATTGAAAGCTTTCCTAAATAAAGGTGCAACAGTGTGTCTGTTTACTCTGAATGGTAAACTGTGAGTCATAGCATGTAAGTCATTGTCCACCCTGTGTGCATGTTTTATCAGCTTGTTCTAATGAAAGCCAAACAGTTATGGAATAGGTTTTCAGGGATAATCATTGTTATTTATTTAGACAGTTCTGATCTGAACTGGAGGCTCATGATATATATTAAATGTTGCGTGCAGTGATACAAGAAATTATAAAGAAAAAGACACGTTCAAAAAAACACACAAATGACTCTTTTTGTCAGGATGGGTTAGCAATGAGGCTGACACATGTCAAGTATCATTGCATACTGCTGTGTCCTCATGGAGCTGTATCCATCATACTTTCCACTTGGCTCTTGCTCACATGGGATGAGAGCAGGCGCATCAGGGACACTGCCTATGGCTCATGCTAAAGAGTATAACTGTGGCATTCAGTGTAAATTCAGTTCATTTTTGCTTCTGTTTTCTCTGCCTTCAAAGGTTTTACTCCTTAGTTTATGCAATTCATTATACCACTATTTTGGCATTAATTAGTATATATTTTTTGCAATATAAGAAATTATTTTTTCTTACTGGACCCAAATATAAGTCTTAGCAAAAGTATATATTATTTTTGAAATGAAATTGCAAAATTTTTTAGTTGCATTTATTTTTGCTTCTGCTCATGCTTGCTTCTCTTACAGTACGAAAGTACATTTCTATCAGTGGTATGTGGCTACATTTGCCATATGACCAACATTTAATATATCTCCAAGTTTTCCATGACACTGAACATAATCTTCATCAACTGGGAGCAAAAAAGCACATTGACGGCGTGCACAGATACACTAATGCACACAAGTGAGTGAGGTAAAATGATGATGACTAACAATTATGTGTTCCAAGGTCAGACATACACAAATGGAGTTGGAACCGTGCCACAATGGATGATGGGTTGCTCTTCTGATTTATGCTTCATGTAGATTGCACATTGCAGTTTGTCATCTGTGTCCAGCTGCAGAATATGCATCCTAATAAAATGCTTTGTTGCTGTCTACCAGGAGGGCTCTAACTGGCCCTTGTTGCATCAGTTCTGATTCAACAATTGGAAAGAATCACAAAACCCAGTGATTTATTAAAGACTGTAACGCAGGTACACAGGCTTCTGTATACATTCGTTGTATACATATGTTGCGTGGTGGAATATTATACCCAAACCACACTGAGAGCTCGCAACAAATCTCAATCCAGAATTTCTGTACTGGTGCACAGGACCACAGAGCATACATATAATCATCAGGTCTGTTAAGTGTGCACCGTGAGCAGATATTTTAAGACCCATCTTGAACTTCCTTTGTCCTGTGTAATGCGTTATGTTAGGAATCTTATATTGTATAAGCTGTAAATTTGGACTTTTAAATATTCTATAGGTATTACCACATATTTGCAACCAAAAATTGTGATCTGATTAAACTATGTGTTCAAGATGCTTTATTCGTCTGTTTTTCGAAACTGTAAAGTTTAGCATTAGTTTTTTTTTTTTGCAGGATGTCAGGGTTTTTCCAATTGGGTGTTAATTTACACGGAAAGAGTTAGGATTTGGTTATTTTAATAACTGTAGTAGGGCTTCATGGAGCTCACCAATTGAAAGACAAGAGTAACTTTGAGCTGTTCTTGTTTTGATTTTGAAAGATTAATGTTGCTGAGAAATTCATCAATGTGTATATCTGATGGACCATTGCTTGATAAATATAACTCTTTGTAAAAATTCATAAAAACATAGTGTGATGTATTGGTATTTCATCTCGGGTAACACCACACCACCAGGTGGCGTCCTCGTACCTCTAATATGTTTAGGATGACTGAAGTATGCGGAAGTACCCATCTCAGAGTCCGGTCATGTTTGTGTTCCCGTTGCAAAGAAGGCGGCAGTATTTTTAAGTGTTATGGGGGCAACTACATATGGCTTACTGCGTAGCTTACTAACCCCCGATAAACCCAGCAGTAAAACTTACAAAGATCTAGTGGACACCCTGGATGGACATTTCTCCCACAAGCCCACAGTAATTGCGGAGAGATTCCAATTTAACGAACGCAAACAGGAAGAGGGGCAGACCATAGCACAATATGTGACCATTTTGAAAAAGTTGTCTGAGCATTGTGATTTTGGCGCACATTTGCAAGATGCCCTGCACAATAGACTCCTTTTTGAGAGATGGCATTGGCAATGAAAACGGTGGCAAGGGAATCACTGCATTTGAAAAGCTAATTGAAAGTGCATGCTGTGTCTGCGTCTTCACTACAGGGTGGCAAAAAATGTTTTCGATGTGGCAAGATGAATCATCATGAACGTGACTGCTATTTCAAGGAGCAGCAATGCCACAATTGCAATAAAAAGGGCCACATTGGTCGGGTGTGTAGGCGCAAAAGGAGTGAAAGAAAGCAGGCAAAGTCAAAACAAGACAAGACAAAAAAAATACAAGGATGCAGACAAGGGAAAAAATCATAAAGTGGCAGCAAATTCATCAGATGAGAAGGAGTCATCAGCCGGTTCAGACTCTGATTTCACTCTCCACATGGTGCCTGCAGTGAACACAACACAAGTGAAGGCAGTTAAAACAGGACATGCATCATTATCAATGATCATGATTAAGCCAAAAATTGAAGGGCAGTCAGTGGATATGGAGGTAGATACTGGGGCCGCTGTATCTTTGATCTCCAGTCAGTTATACAAAGACAAATTTGCAAGACAGTTTACACAAGACAGACGTCCTTCTGAAAACATACACAGGGGGTTTACTGCAACCCCAATGATATGCTGAAGGTGTGGGTTAAGTTGAACAAGCAGAGGGCTAGGTTGCCTTTATATGTGTTAAAAGGAGAGGCACCACCACTGTTCGGCCGTGAATGGCTTAGGAACATCAATATAAACTGCCGTGAAATCAAGACAGTGCAAACAGGGCAAGGATTTGAAGCTTCACTGATGCTAAGGCGAGACCAGCAGCCAAAGTTCTGTCAAGCTCGGGTGGATGCCGTATGCATTGAAGCCCAAAGTCGAAGCTGAATTAGAGCGCCTCCTCCACCAAGGGGTTATCTCCCCGGTTCAGTTAAGCAATTGGGCAACCCCTATAATGCCTGTCAAGAAGAAAACCGGAGGTGTAAGGATATGTGGAAATTTTAAGGTGACTGTGAATCCAGCCCTGTGCGCTGAACACTACCCAATACCTTGCATTGAGGATTTGTTTGCGTCCTTGTCTGGGGGACATCGTTTCAACAAACTGGACTTTTCACAGGCCTTCCTTCAGGTACTGGTTAAGACAGATTCTAGGATATACCTTACGATCACCACCCACAAGGGCATGTTCTGCTACAATCATTTACCATTCGGAATCCCCTCCGGGCCCTACATATTCCAGAGGATTATGGACCAAGTGCTCCAAGGGCTGCCAAATGTACATGTTTTCTTGATGACATTCTCATCACAGGTCATAATGATGCGCACCATCTGAGGAATCTCTAAGCCGTTCTGAGTCGCCTTGCAAAATGTGGGCTCCGAGTCAAAAAAGAGAAATGTGAGTTCTTCAGGAGCTCGCTGGAGTACTTGGGGCACATGATTGATTCTGTAGGGGTCCACAAGTCAGATGGTAAGATCAAAGCCATTGTAGAGGCACCCGTGCCTACCGATACGACTCAGTTGTGCTCTTTCCTGGGGCTCATCAACTATTGCGCACGCTTTGTCCCACTGCTGAAACCGAGAGTGTCAGCAGTGCTGGATCGAGCGCAGGAGGACCAACAGTGACACCGTGACGCACACTCTGTGAGAAGTTTTGAAGTGGGAGACCCAGAGCTTGTCCGGGACTATCGAAAAGGGGAGGAAACATCACAAGCAGGCTCAAGGTCGTACCAGGACGAAGTTGCATCAAATAAGCAGTGGAATCGTCATGCAGACCAGATGGTGGCCTGTCACCCCAGCATCGTGCAGCCCGCCACAGAGAAACAACCGACACTTACTGCAGTCATTTCAACGGCCGTGACTGACACCTGTGATGCGTCGGAGACAGCGAGCCCGGTGACGGTAACAAGCTCACCACCTTCAGGTCAATCAGACACATACATCAACCCTGCAATGCCCCAGCCATCATTGAACAGATATCCACTGCAGGTTTGCCAACCACCTGACAGATTGACCCTTTTTTATTTTTCAAAATATTATACATAGTTAAAGGTATAGGAGAGGATCTTTTCAGTAAAAAATGTCAATGGAAAATGACAGCCAATCAAAAACGACCGGTGGTGAAAAATAGCTGGCTGTCAATGCGGAAATAAAATTTACGCGATGACGTATATCGCTAATGTCCCCACCCACCCGACCTGTACAACGATCATGTTTGAATTCGCACATGCACAGATTGTTGTTTAGAAAGTAAAACAGGACGGAAAAGACGCATCATTCACCATTGAAGAGAGGTTCTCCCCATTCGGCAGAGAAAATGGAAGCTCGCAAGAGAAAAACCGTGCTCGAAGTCGCTGAGCAAAAAGGAAAGACGGCTGCAGAGATGAACAAAACACGAGTTTGTCTCGGAGATTACCACTTTGTGCGCTGGCGGGCTTTGAAAGCTGAAAAGGGATTCAAAACCGATCAACTCGTCGCGGAGTTTCTGTTAGACAGGTAATGTTCTTATACCTGCTCATTTAGAAGGATTTGTGTTGATTTGACACAAGTGTTGTAATCGCTACGCAGGGTCCGTCAGAAAACGCTAGCTGTGCAGCCTTTATGTGGAATTACTACCCATTGGCGTGATTATTTATCACTGATAATTATTAATTACTGTCAAATGTTCTTGTACAAGCGTTTTTCTAAACAAATAACCTTTTGGTAGCTAATTCATTGCTGTAAAAGCAATCACATCTGTAATAAGTCCGATGCGGCGCCAGAGGCTGTGGCTCCGCAGATGTAAACAGACTGCATGTGCTGAGGACGTGCGCGCTCCCGATGTAGGGGGCATTAGTGGAGATGAGACGGCGCATGCGCAGTGTTTCGAAAATGAGAATGAGCTGAAGATCTTCTTCTATACCTTTAATTGCATCAGGATCATGGGTAGCAGATCCTGATGAGTCTCTGATAGACATAGCAAGGCAAGGCAAGGCAAGGCAAGACAACGCAAGTTTATTTGTACAGCACATTTTCGTGTACAAGACAATTCAAAGTGCTTTACATAGAAAAAAGAGAAGAAAATGAAGCAATACAATCAACTTTGATGAAAATAAAGTAGAAGTAAAAATAACAAAATAATAAAAATAAAATAGAAATAATAATAGTAATACTATTCTCAGTTGCTATATGCACAGTTAAACAAGGCTGTTTTCAGCATGAATTTAAACACCACCAGAGTTGAAACCTGTCTCACCTCTTCAGGAAGACTGTTCCAGATTTTAGGAGCATAAAACTGAAATGAAGCCTCCGATGTGAATTCTCACCTTGGTATGATAGTTGTTTTCTTTTTATTCCTTTTAAACAGGTTTGCTAGGACTTCTCCAGATTTGTTCCCAAGTGAAGTCTTTGTGTCACTCGTCTTCCCATTAAAAAACAACCTAATGTTACATGGAATAGGTCTGCTGAGTTTACACGGTGAAGTCATGTTCATTCTAAGGGTCATTTGTCAGATAAAAATTACCTTTTGCCATGATCTGTGTTTTGGTCTCTGTTTGGTTTTTTGTAGCTGTTTAGTTCATGGAGTTGTTTTCTTTGGTTCTGTTTTCCCCTCCAGTTCCCCTGCTCTCTGTCCCTCTCTCTCTCTGTGTTTGTTCTTTGTTGTCATTTATTTCCTGCCCCGTGTTTTTCCTTGGTGTGTTTTTCCTCCGTCCGTGCTACTCTTCAGTTTTAGTTCATATTCTGTTCAGTATTCATTCTAAAATAAAATCATTATTTCTTCCCGCGCTCCACCTCTGTTCAGGTACTATTTACAAGTTTGTGACACCTGTTAAATAATTAACTCTATGCAGGTATTAAAAAAACACTTTCACAAACACCCATGCTCTATGAAAAACATGTGTTTTTTATTGGTTTGATGTATTTTTCATCTTTCTATCTTCTATCCCTGCTTATCCTTGCAAGGATCTAAGTCCAGCGGTCATTGGGCATCTTGCTGATGTAGTATTTTAATCTTAAATTTCACCTTGTCCTTAATCATAACTGCAAAATCAACATAATTAACAAAAAATAACTGTTTGATCTGTCATAATCTGCTAGGTTTTGGATTCAGTTTCATTTGAGGTTTCCGTTTTGAGGTCTTTATTTAGTTTTATCTGGCTTTTTAGTTTTTTCTTTGTATTCATTTTTTTTTTCTCATTGTCAACGTTTAAATTTAATTATGCAGATTGGTGTTTATTTCTGTTTACTATTTATATTACTTCTAGTTTCTTTTCCCTTTTATCACTGCTTTGTTCATTTTTTCACCACCCCTCTGTATATCAGCTTTCTCTCTTTCCTAGGTGTTTTCAATTATTTGATCTCTCCTTTGCTTTCTCTCTCCCCAGCTGCATTCATGCACCTCTGATCAAACCCTCTGGTTCCTCAGTCACACTCCACTCTTCTTATTTAATTTAAGCTCTCCGTTTTCACTGCTCTCTACTGGTTCCTGGGGATTATCTGCTTTGACTCCTGTATGGTCTTTCTGTTCCATGCCGCCATCGTTGTTGCTCTCCCCTGAAAATAGTTGTTTGCTTACCTGTGTTCTTCATTGCTCAATTGCTCTGAAAGTTTTTATTTTTTAAATATCTTACCTCATCTCGACATTTATTCATCATGAGAATGTCAGTCTTTGTTTAATAAAGCTATAAAAAAATTTTTTATTTTTTATTTTCCTTATTAAACTAAATTAACTTTTTACAAATGTTCTAATTTATAGAATAGGTGTGTACATAACTCTTTTCATCAGAGGGAACAATAAAATGGTCTAACAAACTTTTACTTCACAGTGGACCACAAGTAACTTGGATTACAAATTATCTCCCTAGACTTTATGGAACTTTTTCTAAAATAAGCATGATGTTTTTTCATCTGAAAATAATTTGGACCAAATTTCAGTCCTAGCCTCGTAAAACAGTTGACATTTTCTCTGCTTCAGCACACTCTTAACAAAAGGAATGTGACAGTTCATGCCTTCTGCCTGGATAGATCTGTGTGTGGTTGTTTTTTCACTTCACAAACAGCTCACATGTTGTAAATTTTTCATAAACGGTTGGTTGGGCTTACAATCCTCACAAGGCTGTTGTTATCCACGCTGCTTGTGCTTCTTTTTCTGCCATACTTTTCCTTCAACTCGTCTTTCCATTACTATGCTTGGATAAGACCAATTTGTTTAACAATAACCTGGTATGGCTTAGTCTTTTTGTGGAAGATATTAAATGCTGTATGCTGTACAAATGTCGACATTAGTTTTTTTCCCCAGAAACCTGCATTTTTAAGTTGTATTATCTGTGACAAATAACTATCAACATTAACTGAAACAAAGGCTTACAATTTGGCTGATATTAGAACACTTTATGCTTTCTGTTGTGTAATCATTTTTACTTCCACTTGTTATATTAACTTTCAAGAGTTGTGAGTTTGTGGCAGAGGCAAAACACAGAAAACAGCTTGTGAAAGGCTATGTCATTTGAAGGCTTTAATAATAAAAACATAACAAAAATGTACAGAAAAGGAATGAGCCTATGTGTTAAACCTCCCTAACAACAGTAATGGACAGCCTTGAGTAATTAACTGAATGTGGGAAGACCTAACTTACAATAAGAACCCTATAATTGATCAGAAAACCAACATAAAGAAAACCAAAACACAAGCATCAGGGAATAATGGCAGTATTATGCTTTAATGAAGGACTATTTAAACAATCAGTTTGTTTAACCATTTGTTGCTCACCTTTCCTGTGGAGGGGATTGATACATGTACGATTGACAACTGTAATAAAAGCAGTCTTCCTACTGAATGTCTAAGCCATAACATAATAATATAGCCATAATATAGCAGATCATTTTTGTACCAGTAATCCGGTTTTATTTGTCTTTGTTATGTTCTTGTTTTATAAATATTTACATCAACAAATTCTTCTAAATATTTAACGGAAACCAAATGCAAAGAGGAAGGATTTTAAAATCTAAACAAAATAGACTTACCCTGTAAAGTAATTCTTGTCACGATCCCTGTTGTCTTTTGTTGTTGTTTGTTTTATAGTTAGTGTTTTGTGTTATTCCCTGTTTTTATGTGTTCTCCATTTTCCCCTCGCTATGTCTCTCTTCCTTACCCTACTTCTCCTAAACCATGCACTCCTGTTATCAATTAGTCAATCAGTCTCTTTCATTGTTCCACTTCCCACACTCCTGTGTATATGTACCCGATTCATTCTCTCACACACCGCTGGATCCTCTGTGATCTTACCTTGTGCCTCCTGTTCGTATCTCCTCGTGTTGTAACTCCTCGTCATCATCCTGTGCTCCGTGAATCCTGTGTTTCAGTGTTATTAATAAATCTCCATCTTCGTCAGCTGCTGCCTCAGTCTCTGCATTTTGGATCTATCTTCAACAAACCCTGACAATTCCCTGGGTATATGCTAATGTATTTATGTATCAGTTTTGCCTATTCAACAAAATTAACAACAACAATTTTATACTTCAACAATATCTTTATCTATCAGGATTCATCACAACAGCTGCCACATCTCCCTGTGTAATTTGAGTGGAATATTCAGTAGTGAATAATTAAACCACATTTGTTGGTGCTTAGGGCTAGAAACCTGTATGTACATAATCGTGCGAAGGCTCCATGGAAGCCATTAAAAGTGTTTATTTACACACAACAACATTCCAAGAGTGCAGATAATATTTTCAAAATGCTTTTGAAAATCTATCAAAACATGTCTATCATTAAATAAATTTTTTTAACAATGCTGTTTCACAATAATGAGGGTGATGTCACGCCCTACTGAGATCTATGCAGCAAAACGAGGCCTAATGGGTTAAACACCAGTCCACCTCGGAGACAATTTAGTTTGACATTGCAGGGACAAATTAGCTAGTGGTTCCGCTCAGTGGAGGTCTTTTTTGTAAGAAGTTTCACATATGAGACTTGAAAAGGCCACCTCAAACCCAGTGACAAGGAACCCGGGCCTCAAAGGAAGAGTGCCGCAGACGGGCTGACACTATGCATGATCATTAAATAATAAACTGAGGCCGGACTAAGTGACAGGACCAATATCAGACAGGGCATGAATGTGTGAGTGCAAGGAATAGCAGCAAGCAGTCTGAACTAAAGACTCTGAGAAAAACACAGACCTCCCTTGGGGAGGTGAGGGAGAAAATATGTTGGCAACATTGTCAGCTATCAAGGAGGACATCTCACAACCTCCATATAGACCCCGAGGTCCTAAAGATGGATCTTGGTTTGGCAGTCAGCATTTATGAGCCATTTATAAAAGGCACACACTGCATGTCTTTTCCCACATAAACTCAGTGACGGTTGCACCGCCTACTCATCTGTTCCCATTTAGGTAACATAAAAAATCAAATAACCCCTTAAACTTTTGGAAATATTGACAATACTAATCCCCCCAAAAATTACATTTAAATAGTCAGATGGAAATTTTTCTAAACACAAGTAAGTTTTTCACTCATCATTTTTCTTATTTTTCAACCACATAAAACGTTATCATCTATTCAGGATTACCTGTCATAATTCCACCCAGCATGACTGTAGCAAGTTATCATTTTATCTGCGATGGCTCTGGGTGCTCCTCTGAAGCCCCTATAGCACCCTGGACTCAGTTGAAAGCTGTTATCATTCCAAGCATATAAGGGCTTACTCTATTTGAATAAAAGCAGAGCTTCACAAAATCCACTTTTGTAATGTGTGTTTGGTGCTTTGATGCACCAACATGTAAGAAATGTTGGAGATATATTTGTTTAACTGGGTATATTTGAAGAATAGAAAAAAACTTATATTAAAATGCAATTCATATATACCCATAAAATAGCATTAGAAAGAGAATTAGAGGTAGAAAACGTACATTTTTTAACAGTCAACTGTATATAAAACACAAAAGATCATATAGGTTTAAAAACATATAGAACGTGCATCCTGAAAAAAATCAGTTGTAAAATTACTCCTATATATTTTTTGCAACATTAATCAGGTGTAATTTTATTCCATGTTGTTTTAAATTTTTAATATTTCTTCTATAAAAAGTAATAAGCTGTACATTTCTTGGCAATTGTTTAGGAAGTAGTGAAAATCCTCTGATGACACCTGGTGGTCCATGTGTACAATTTGGGGTGATACAGAAACAGCATGACAAAAAGGAATAAATACTAAAAATCAGCTGTTGATGCTAAATTATGTTTGATAACAAAATAAAATTACACTTAATATACATGAATTTTCAAAAACCTGTAGCTGGCAGTGTAAATATATATTTATATTGTTGTTAAATGCCTCTTGGAAACAATTGTTATACCACTTAAACAGTTTCTCCCTCTTTATTTTGTGTTGGTTAATTAGAAAACTTGAATATTTGACACACAAAAAACTTTAAAGAAGCAAGAGTTATTAGTTTCTGCAATTTAACAATTACAAAATGAACTAATTTAACACACATGCTGGTCACCCGCTTGGAGACACACTGTCGCTGGATGGCATCTCATTCGTCAACAAGCAATTTATTGACCATAAAACAAAATTTGGTGGTTTGGTGATTTCGGAACAAACTGATCCCCAAAGAGTTCAAAGTAGTTTCAAGTGGTTTCTGAATTTTATCCTGATATCTCTAGACATTCAGATTGCCTCAAAAGATGACAAACCTTATTTTCCCAGTGAGGGAGATGTTGCCCCACACTATCACGCTGGCTCCTTCAAAAGCTGTTTCAGATCGGCAGGAAATATGTGACGTGTATGTTGTGGTTGCAATACTCGACTGTGTTGCTCAACCAATAAATATATTTTCCTTATATATGTGGCACTGTTCATATTTACTGCCATTGTTAGAGGAAAATAAACACATGAATCAAACACCAAATTTCTAACTTGTTGTTTATATACTTTATATTAAGCAAAACTAAATCTGCAAGTTTGACCCCAAATCTAAGAATAACATCTTGACTGAGTTGAGCACATTCCAATTGCAAGCTGTGAGATTTGCTAAATGTTGTTCTCAGTGACATGACAATATATACACATAAAACATTTAAACTCTTTGTCTACATTCTTTGAATTGTAATTTATACCGGATTGTAGAGTGATATTTAATAACATTAAAAGTGCATAGAAGCTATTTTTCTAAATCAGCATTCAGGTGAAGGGATAGCTAATACATCTCTGCCATCATCACTGGTTTAACTTTATACAAGTTGGATAAATAGTAGAATTTGCTAATTGTTGAGTTTTTAACTGCACTAATAGCAATACAAGCAGATAAAGTATTCCCTCCACTTAGTATTCAAACACTAAAGACAGTAGTAGAGAGAGTAGTAGAGGGGGTATAGAGGTATGGGTAAAAGTTAGGATAGGAGAGGCTCTTTGAAGAGGTGGGTCTTCAAGACTTTCTTGAAGATGGACAGCATCATGTTTGGTGGGAAAACCGTTTGTTTAACATTGGTGGGACATTTAAGATAGGCGGTGTGCCGTGGAAATTATCATGGTGAAATTGGATAATTGTTGAGTATTGTTGAAGTGGACATGTTAAGTGCAATTTGAAATAAGAGATATAAAATATGATAAAAAATAGATGTTTATTTGATTCATATTAAAGATACTTTGATATGAATTACTATAAATTTAATACATGCGACTATAGAGTATCATTTGTTTAAATATTTGGTTGGTGGTGTGACTCGTTATTCTTTCAATGAAAACAATGTACCTTGGCTCAAAAAAGGTTGAAAAAACTTGGTAAATGTGACTTTCAGGAATTAAACAGACCCTAAGAGCCCAAAATAGTACTAAAACTTAAATTTTTTATTTATTTTTTGTTAGACTTTCAGGTTCTTTTAACCCCAAGATATTCATAAAAGATGGCGGCTCACTCTGAGAAGAATTGTGCTAGAGGTTTCTTCCTGTTAAAAGGAAACGCAAAGATTATTTCGTCTCAACGGTAAAAATTACATTTTGGTTTAAATTGATATTAAACTGCAAAAATGTAGCTAAGTAAAACAAAATAAAATAAAAAACGTATTATTTGGATCATTCTAACACAAGGGTAGGCACATTCAGTCCTCAAGTGCCTCCAACTTTTGATGCGTCTTCTCTTCAAAATTCAAATATTTGCATGATTCTAGAGAACTTGTGTGCAACTTAAGAGCTGATTCAATCCTTTTATTCAGGGAAATATTTGGTAAATGGCTTGTACTTCTATAGCGCTTTCTCAAGTCTCACAACCTCCAAAGCACCTAGCACTGCATGCATTCACCCATTCACACACTGGTGATGGTAAGCTACTGCAAGGTAGCCACAGCTGCCCTGGGGCAGTCTGAAGCGGGGTTGCCAAACACCTGCTCTTTCACCACCAATAGTAGACAAGGCGGGTGAAGTGTTTTGCCCAAGGACACAACAAATGAGACAGATGAAGCAGGGGCTCAAACCAGCAACTCACTAGGTATAAGACGAACTCCCACCTGAGCCACGTTGTAGGACACCAACATTAAGGACTGGAGCTGCCAAACCCTGTTTTAAGAAAAGCACTTGATGCTGCTGTTACACAATATTTGAAATGTTGACATGAGGAAAACAAACATCTTACTACAGTTAAGACTCAAATGTATGGTCTCGGTGGACATCTAATGTTATAGACAAGACAGTTTTTTATATAAATACACAGCCATGAGTAAAATATTAAGCTACCTAGATTGAGTTAAGTTTTAAAAATATTATTTTTAATCTTTAAAGAATTTATTTGCCTATTGAACATAATAAACACTAATTCTAAAGTTGTACCACTACAGGAGAGCATATATCTTGTGATAAAACATGCATGCAACATTTCCTCAAACCTCAAGGGGTCACTCTTGACTAAGGAAATCCTCTTTTGAGCCAACCTTTTCTGTTGCTTTCCTTTGTGTATCACTGTCACAGACATTAGATATGGAAACATTAAATACTAAACCAAATTATGACTGAATAATGAGAACAATAACAGAATTACAACTGAATCATGGACAAAGTCCAGAATCTGTTACGTGGTTAAATGCTCGCTGTAAAATATGGATGTCCAGATTTCTGGTAAATGTCTTTATTCATTTATTTTAAAAAGGCAACAATGCAGACCACGTATAGAATAGATTTTCTCTTTTATGTCATGCTTTAGCACATCTAAGGGAAATCTTTTCGCTGATTCGATTTAGCTCGAACATTTTTTTTGTTTGTTTTTTATTTTACACCTCAGTAAAAAATTTAATAGATTTTTCATGAGGGTGAAAAAAACGCCTCTCCTTAATTAGCATTTAGATATTTTAGGAGTTAGATGACAAGAACCATAAAATCATATTGTCTCACTTGGTTGATACATAATATGAAGGCAAAAACTTGTGTCTGTGCAGATCAAAAAGGCTGCGTGAGAGCACACCTACTTGCTGTCTTGACAACTCCTGCTCTGGGCTGATGGGAGCAAGACAAACTCTTGACATGCTCACAAAGGTCAATTGCTGTGTGGTTCGTGTATGTACCCTGATACAAGGAGGGCTTCCTTCTTCTTAATTAAATACTGCAATCCACCTTATCTTGGCTCCCTCTCCCTGACAAGACTCAATGTGTAAACCAAAGCCAGGTTGTCCTTAGTTGACAGATCAAATGCTGATAATTAAACAAATAAACAAATAGATCTTCTTGCATATCGGGAATAAACAGCCGTCAGAGAGGGACAGCAAAAGCCACACTTGCAATGTCAGTCAGAAATCTCTGAGGGTTTTATCTTTGGCTGGGATGACTCAGAGTCGAAGGTAATTACCTTTGTCATTGAGGTCATTTTGCTACAAAATGGAGTAGTCTGGGGATTCTCACATTTAACCAAGCTGGAGTAAAAGATACTGGATGATGGGATTGTGTTAAGTCTGTCAGGAAAGGAGTCAGCCAATACACAGAAGCATTTCCATTGCGCAATTACAGCCACTTTGAAGTGTGACAATCAAGATTTTACAGTTTTGACTTTTTTGGGGGGAAGGTCAGTAAGCGTTTCAAAAATTAAATTCTAACAAAGAGCTACTCTTATTGTGGAGTGTTGACACTTTGGTGTCTTTCACATTGCCCCCTCCTCCATTTCCAGCCCCCTTTCCCCTTTAGAAACAGGTTGCGGAAGAATTCCCCACAGAGAAGAGACAAACAGCGGAGTGTGAAAGTGGCAGCTTTATTTAGCTATGTGCCTTTAATTCATGCGGGGATTGGATGCAATGTCGTTTGTTCCTAACCACAACATTAAAAAGATGGAGGCCCCTCTATGATGTTGCCACGGTAACGCACATTGTGCCTTTAATGACAGCCACTGCTTCGCGCATCTTTTGCGTGATCATTTGCTGCCCTGATGGCAACCCAACTTCCACTGTGCCGACACGGCGTGTTAATAAGTTCCAGGGCTGCGTGTGCATTTCTCACTCATTTTCTGCATTTGTGTTATCCAAAACATTGTGTGCCTCTCATTTATTTACACAAAATAATTACCTCGCTGTGTGTGCTTGAATGCATGTCGTGTCAGAACACAGTTGTATGTGCAAGCCTGAGTGCATGCGAGTGTCAACATGTGTTGCTGTTGCTTAGTATTACGCCCATGTTCCGCACCAGTGAGGATAATTCAGCTGACCATCACCTCTCGTGCTCCCGTGTGGATTTAGCTATAAAGCCGGGAAGAGCACTGGCTGAGACGACATAAACAGCATGAGTATTTCCATCACGTTTATAACACCATCCACCATCCAAATGGTTATGGAGTTGCTTTCATTTTCAGCTCATATTTGTATAGCCGTAGGGCCAAGGCAAACGTACATCACCCATGTATTAACGTCTTTACTCAATTAAGGTGAGAGTGTGATGCTCGCGATATGTTATTCCAATTAATAGGCGAAGATTTCTTGCTGCCATTCATAATCAATATTTCATCTAACATGAATAGAAACAGGGAACATGTGCCAGCGTATTCATCTCTCCTGAATTATCTCTATGAGATGACGGCCCTTGCATGCCTAATTACAAATTCAAAAGGATGAGGGGATAATAACTTCTGCGTCTGCTTTCACTTGCACCTTCACATGTGTATGAGGATGTGCAGCCGGCAACTCTTAGTTTTTCTGAAAATAGAGACAAATTTTTATTTTCAATTCATTATCACCCTATTAAGCCATTTAGAGGCTGCTGCTTAGAAGGTGTTAAAAAGCTCATTCTGTTAATCTTTGAGCTAGACACCCATAGACTTTATTCATTGTTAAACTTGAGGAGTCTGTGTAGTCCCTTTTACCAGGGTCGTTGCTAGACTTAAAGCCATACCGGGGCATAAAGTCCACATATAATTAAAATCCAAAAGAAACTTTGAATATAGATGTATTTATGCCAATTAATACCATAAACATGTGTGTTTGGAGAAAGGTTTTTGTTATATATAAAATAAAATAGAATTATTTTATCCCCAACCCACCCAAATTTCATGTAATAGTCATTTTCAGCATAACATAGTGTCAATAAGTTTTTGCCAAAATATAATTGAGGTAAATTAAAAAGCTAGTAAGGGAGACCTCTAAACTGGCCTTACCTTGTGTGAGATCCTGCTCATCTTCATACCTAAATCCTGTTGGTGCCACATCTATATTAGCAACAACTGCTGTCAAGTATATGCTTTTGTTTACGTATAACTTGCAGTCTTGTATGTACCTGTAAAATGACATTCAGTCATATTCAGGGCTTTCTGAGATGAATAGCCCCTTTTAGGTCATGCCATCGAATCTCAATTGGATTTAAGTGTGGACTTTATTTAGACCCCTTCAAGACCTTCATTTTTTAAGTCATAAAAAAACTGACTCTCGGATGGGGCTTTTCTGCAGTAGTGTTTTCTAATAGAGAGCAGAATTAATCAGTAATCATAGCAATTTCTGTAGCAAAGTAGCTCTAAACCATCAAATACAACTATTATGTTTGACTGGCAGTATAATGGTCTTCTACTATTTTACATTGTTAGTTCTACTTGGGATGTAGCAACAATAAGAAGTTCCAACAGATTTGTTTTGCGAAAGTCTTGGGGATCCTTACTATGTTTTAGCCACGGTTCTCATGGATGGCATTTTTGTCAACTATCGTTCTTGTTTTTTAATTATGAATAGTAACCTTAATGCCTTTAGTGGTTTAGTTGGTGCTTTGGTTTCTTTTTCAATCTCTTGGAGGAGTTGGTAATAGCTATCAAGGAGTGACTGGCAACCAGCTCCTTCTGTCCAGGATGGAATGGTCCTGATGAGGCCAGGTTGTGTGGAAACAATAGACAAGTCCCATTGCTGCAACAGTACTCCAGGATGCCCTTTGATGGATATCTGCGGGATGTAAAAATAAAAGCAGCTGACAGCTCAGCAAAAAATAAAAAAATAAAACATTTCCCGACAACTACTACCATCCCATGTTTTCTATACTAGCAGATAATGGCTCTCACTGTGGTTGAGCAACCTTGTTTGAGTCAGCAACCTTGTCTGTCATTTGGTGTTGATTTTTTTCTTTTAGATCAGGGTCACATGTTTGCTGTTTCAAACATTGTTAAGATCACTTCATAGTGTCAGAAAGATTGTTTTCAAGCTACTTCCTGACCCTAAAGGTTTGACATTAATCAGGCCAAAATATATCTTATGAAACTCCATTAAGGACAATCAATTTGTGATTTAAGAAAGATAGTAATCACTTTCTCACATCAGTTAAAATTGGTGTTGATAATTTTTCCATTATATTTGTTAATGTAAATTTATATTTACATGTCATATGTGTCAGATATTAATTTAGTTCTAAAAGGAAACATGTGGTTCGGACACAACACAAAAACTAAACAAATCTGCAAGGGTTCAGCTAGATTTTTTGAGGTACTGTAATTTTAATATGAAAATTTTTCAAACATTGTCAACCATGACCAAATGTAATGTGAAATCTTAATAAAACAATAAATAGTAAAGGCAACAAATGGTTTCTGTGAAGAACCCACATACTTACTATCAACGAGACAATTAAAAAGCGGTGGTATTGGTCGGTTTTTACTTTTGTTCTTTTCATTTCACATCTTCAATTGTGACATAAGAGCAGGCATCATTGGGACCTCTACATCCTAGCACATTTTGCACTGGGCCCATATACAACACAATGGCCACAGATTTTACCAGCGTTAGCATGCCATACTCATTGTCTAAAAGTGCTGGCAGCACTCACATAACTGTCTCCATGCCTGTAAATAAAAAGAAGTTGGTAATTTCTGCCCACACTTCAAAAGGTTAGGAGATCTGGCATTATTATAAGTTATGCTGTGTGAGACAGCAGCTTTGTTGGGAGATGCTGCGCAGAGAAGCTTTGCACTTTTTCCCACATTGCACACATTCTTTCAATTAATTACAGACCCTCTCCACCTCCACTGGCTTTATTGGAGTTGTTGTGACTGGCACAGAGGAACCAGTGAACCATTATCTCTGGAAGTGAGGGAGCTGTGCAGCATCTAAAAAGTTTCTTTTAGGATTTCTGTGTATATACCTCCATTTACAATTACAATGAATGAGACTCCAGCGGCATGCTGGTCCCAACACCATGTTCCCCCATGGGGAAGTTGTGTTCAGAATGAAAGAAAGTACTACTTCTTTTTTTTTTTTTTTTTACCATTTTCCCATTTAGAGGACACCAACTTTATTGTAGTGTCCTCAACAAATTGTTAACTTTTCTCATTTTTTTCTTTCAAATAAGTTGGACCATTTACTTTTTTAAATGCATTTTTAAGATAAATGAAATCCAAAACTTTATTGAAGAACAGAAGACATGTTCTGTAGTGCATTGCCAGAAAAAGAAGTTACAGCAACAGCTATGCTCTTACGTAGGAAATGGTTTTATGAAGATTTAATTGGTATGCTTTGCAATGAGCTCATTCACTTAGCTCTTTTGTCCTTGATATTACATGCCCCTATTCTTTTTCTTCAGTAAAACAATGTTGTGTGTGTGTGTGTGTGTGTGTGTGTGTGTGTGTGTGTGTGTGTGTGTGTGTGTGTGTGTGTGTGTGTGTGTGTGTGTGTGTGTGTGTGTGTGTGTGTGCATGGAAGGGGGTATTTAAAAAAAAAGAATATATTGAAGCTCCGGGCTACCTTGCAGGACCCCAAATACTTATAAAGACCATGTATGCACATGTTGCTGGATAGTTTAGGGGGGAAGGATTTTACAAAGACTTCAAAGGATAATGGTATAATTATTGCACTTACCACCAGGGGGAAAAAAAGTGGAGAGACAGAGAAATGGAAAGAGAAGGACAAAGCAGGGGGTGAATAGGAGTAATGAGAGTTCAAAATCGACAATAAATCTAATAGTGTGCAAATTGAATGGGAATATGCTCTTACAGGAGCATCAAATTTGTAAGGTTTTATTATCAACTTTAATGCTGTGATATCTTGTTGAGGTAATTTAAGATTGATTTAATGAGAATTTAATATAGTAAGAATTTTAAATTGCCATAAGTCTTGTTTTTTTCCCCTTTCTTTTCTGTTCTGAGAGCTCATAGTCCAGGTAACACAAAAACAGCAGATCCAAGTGTGGCTGATAGCAGCATGCTTAGGCTTATTAAATTGCAATCGATTCCTGCAAAATGTCAGGAAATGCAAGGCTCTAGTGCCATTTAAAGCGTTCCAGATGAGAGCTGTGGGTAAGATTTAGTGTTATCACTCATATGTCACACAATGAAGAGAATGACAGGGCAGTGCCGTGGGTTTAATTGGCGTTAACACTTCTGGTGTTGAGCATGGGCTGGGTCTCCAAGGCAATGCCCACAAGATGTGAGTCAAGAGAAGCAGTCAACAAGCTTTGATGGGAAGCAGTTATATTTACTTACCCTGGGTATTTATTTTTTTGTTGTTGTTATAATTGGTAGGCTTTACAACCGTGGGTTAGGAGAAATAACTATCTGAAAATAATACTATTTCTAAAATTAGAATTGGGCAACAACTAGAGCTTTTTAAAGCTGAAAATACAAAAACAAGAGTTGATAAAATTTAAATCTGTTGAATAATAAAACAGAGTTCATGATCAATAAAGCTGTAAAATGCTTTTGTTGGATAAGACTTCACCAGAGCTGAATAAATATAATCATGCAAAATAGCCTCTCCAGAGGCTATTGGATATCTACCTATTTATACATGCGTCTACTGTTTTGCAAGGGCACAAAAAGCTTCTCAATTTATATTGAAAACAACAACAAATGCTAATGCAAGGCAAGAGCAAAAAGACAAAACAATTGACTTAAAACATCTTGGATGACAAAAACCATAAATACTAATTAGGTCTGTAATTGACGGGGAGGAGACATCCAGCCCTGGTCGGTGTGCTTAGTTTAAGGTTTCAAAGACAGAGGAGATTATTCTTTTGGATCACCTAAATGGCTTTGCCGGGAAAAAGCTATTAATCAAAGGTACCCTCTGGTCAGAAAATAGCTCCATAGAAAATATCTCCAATCTTCTCATTTCAGCACAGCGATTCCTGGTGAAGCTATAAAGCACAGTGTCATGAATGACTGGCCCCACTCCAAACCCATTAATGATTTGATGATTGAACCCCCATTCACAGAATAACCTAAGACACTCAAAATGTCAGATCGGGTTTGTCAACAAAGGTTGTCGGGACAGACCAAGGTCACTTGATAGAAACGTTTGTCATGTCGCTTGTTAATGTTTTGACTTTTCTGGTGAAAGAGCTGTCTAAGCCAGGGCCTTTTGCTTGTTATGGTTCAAAACAATTGTACATGGAAACCTACATTTATTTTCATTCATTTTGAGCTTGGATATTGAATTTCAGAAAGCGAACAAAAATTTTTTTTACAACATAATAGTTTTGATATAAATAAATAATCTAAAACATGATTCACAGATCAGATTGCTTTACATTTTTTCCCAGTATATGAAAAAATTACTTTTGGAGCATTTAAAACCATTTTCTATTGGTGATATCCTTTTTGAAATAGTGAGGGGTTCTCAAAAATAGATTATGTCTATGTTAGGGAAGTTTAATTTATAAAAATATAGATACACAAAGCAATCCAAAGAGCTTTACAGAAAATTTAAGTAAAACAAACACTTAAAAGCATTTAAATAAAGTAAAAGATAATAAAATTCCGATTAAATATGGTAATTCATATCCAAATCATATTTAAATTTCATTGGTAATGTAAATCATTATCCAAATTTAATATTCAATCCCATGCCTAAATTAGACATCCCTGTTCATGCAAATGGAGTTTTAGTTATTGAAAGAAAGCTAAATTAAATAAATGGTTTCTGAGTTTGTTTCAGAGCTGCGTAGCTTTGCAAATAAATGCTGCGTCACCTTCTTTAACTCTCATCCTGGAAACAGTGAGTAAGCAGAAGGAGTCCATATACTCTGTCACAGAAGCTGACTAAACAGACACATCAGAAATGTGTTTGGGCCAAAGACTAGTTAGTGCTTTTCAGACAAACAGCACAACTTTAGTAGAGTGAGAGTCAAGTGATTTAAAAACGTTTTCTGGTGTTGGAAGGATGAGCCAGTGTTTTGTATGAGCTGCAGCTGCCTGAATAGTTCTTAAAGAGACCAGTAAAGACACAAACTCAATAATATCCAACAAATAGAAAGCAAACCGATTTTTTTTAGTTAGTGTTTTGACAGGAGACACTTGCAAATGTTTTAAAGATGATAGTAAGCGGACCTTATGTGGTTATTAAAAATTTAGCTTGAAAACAACACCAATGTTTCAGCAAGGCTCAGTGGTCTTTAGTACTATCAAATCTAGCTGAGGGCTTTGTAGGGCCTGTGAAAACTAACCCGACTGGAGGGAGGTATTTATAACCTTAAAAATTTGGGAGGCAGAATTGCAAAAAAAAGAAAACAAACAGGGGAAAAAAATATTATGGATAGTTTACCAAGGTAGAGGTTGTTGTTTTAGGTTTTGAAGACCTGGTGGTATGTGGGGAAACACAATATTGCGTTTCTTACTCTTTAAAAAAATCTTTGAAACGTATTGCAATGATTGTAGTATAATATAATAAATATAAATACATATAATATAATATACAATTTGGAAGCAATGGTTGTCAAGTTTAGTCAAGTTAACTTGTTTTATAGCACATTTTAGCAATAAGACACAGTTAAAAGGGATTTACACGATAAAAACATGAGGCAGAAGCCTTTGATTTTGTTATCAATATAATTTGGAACAATCAGCACTCAATTTGATTAATCTTTTTTCTAGATTACAATTAATGAAAGGCAGCCTTAAACAAGGATACTAACCTTTAAAAAAATAAATAGGATCTAGGTATAAAATTTTTTATCGATAAAATCAGAAACATAACTACTTTACCAGTTTAGTTTCCCGATTTTCAACAATAAGACTTCCTTTATAATTGCCAATATAAACCCAAAGCTTTCTTTCTGTCAGAGAGGTGGAGGATCTTGTTGTGGTTTTGCAGGTTGTCCTCTGGGGTCGTCTCAGTCCTTTCATCCTGGCTGGAGCGCGCTGAATGCCTGTGCCTCGCACAGGTGTTCCACATCTAATCAGGAGCTGGAGCAGTATAAGAGACATAGTTATGTTGGTCGACCAGCTTCACATCGCATGAGTGTTTGTTACTACTGGTAACGTTATCTCTTGTGCCAAACTAGTCTCATGTAGACTAAGCTCTTCAAGGTTAAAACTTCCTCGTTTAATCTTTTTCTCGTTGCATCAAGTTGACGTTTTTTGTGCTCGTTATCTCCCCGTGCTCATATTCCGCTGTGCTCCTCCACAGGTCAGACCGAAGAACCTCTCTGTGCTTCACCGCTTCCTGGATCCCGGCTCAGTTCACCACACTGGTTCACCCTCCTCAGGTTCAGCTCGGACTGCCCGCTCCTGCTCCAGCTATCCGCCTCCTGCAAGATTTCCCCACGGACAACCTACCTTTTGGACAGCAGCAAGTACTCCTCCTCCCTTCAGGCTCTCTCTCCCTGGCGTAATCACCTGCACCCCAAGTAAGACAGAGATACAAAATAATCGTTCAATTCCCTGCCGAGAAGTTCAACCTGGTTTCACCCCACAGAAGCTCCCGGTCTTCCTTGTTGCCCCAAGCCGTTCCTTTTCCTATCCACAATAACCTGTTCAATAAAATCTGCTTACCTGATCTCCTGAGAGTTCAGGATGAAAGGACTGAGACTACCCCAGAGGACAACCTGCAAAACAACAACAATATCCTCCTCCTCTCTGACAGTAATCCCCCCCTCGAGCACCGCCACCAGGCGGTCCAAACGGCGAGGACTAATAATATGACACTTTTTCTTCACAGGTGTTTTGCATTTCTACACTTTATTTAAAAGCTCCAACGTTTCTCCATGATGCTTTTTCCTTCTAGATTGCACTTTTGTTTTCATTGATCCATACCACAATATTCAAATTAAAGCTATCAACAAGGTAATCAGCAAAACCTCCGCGCAGACTAAGCAATTATTGAAAACATCAGAGTTTCTGTGTCCACTGCTTTGCTTTGGGTGGTGGTCTCAGGGATGTTTGTATTAAATATACATTGGAATGATGTGAAAAAGCAACAGAAGTCACATTTACATCAATAAGGTTAAGGCTTTCGGGGAAAAAAAAAATAGATATGCCACATGTCGTTTGTTTTGTGCTGTTTCTGCCTGGTACATGTTGTCAAGGTCCAAAGCCAAGGGTGATCTTAAGCAGTCAATGAGGCAGGATGCTCTATTGACAATATGAAAATGTATGTTTTTAAGCTCTGGGTGTATTTTTGGTGTTATTGTCTTGCTGGATTACACACCTTTTATTCCATTGTCAAGCCTGACTATTGAATACATTTAACTATGTCTATCTTACCAACTACTATGACCAGCATCCTTATTTCTACCTCAAGCAAAACATCTCATTGTAATGCTACCACCTTAATGTTTTGCAGGAGTTATGATGAGTTTAGTGTGCAGTTTACATTTTTTGTCTCAGTTTTACAGATCAGCTTCTATTATACTAATATTAATCAGACAGGATTGTTTGTTACACAGAATTTTATATATGCTTGTCTAGAGGGCTAAGTATAAATGCAATCCACAGTTTTCAGATTTGTATTTGTGGATTTTTTTTTTTACAACCATCGTGGTGTACTTTTTGTTCCACTTTACAATTACGCAATACTTAGTTTATATCACAGAATATGAAAAACGTTGAAGAGGTTTATGCATCGGTATGAATGAGTGAGAGAGCAGATTGAGTGGTGAGCAATTTTTATATGCAATTTGAATTTTAGTGTTTTCAGTGATGCAAAAAGGTCTATTGCAGCAATAAAAATCTAACAATAAATACACAGTCCCAAGACTTAGAATTTTAATGTTACTTATTACTTTTCAGTGTTACAGGATCTAAAATTCAGCACTACATATTTTGTGAAAAGATGCAATGTTACGTTAGGTTTTTCCCCCCATCAAAACCAGCCAATGGTGGGAGAAACCAATTGCCTTGCAGTTTTTGCCTCAGGAGGCTGACAGTAAAACGTTTTATGGACCAGTGTTCATAGAGTGAGAATGTAAGCTTTCCTGGAGAGGCTCACATTGACATTGCTCTTCCTATGAATAAAAAAAGAGCAAGTTGTGTTAGACCGAGCATCTGGTAAGGATTCCTACATGTCTTTTAGTGTTTTGGACACTGCAAGGAGGTGGTAAAAAAGAGAATTGCAGGACAGGTCTAACCACTGGGTTGTCTCTCAACAAAAAATAAATAAATGGCGAAAGCAAGAAAGGTCTGGTGCTCTTTGCCAAGATTGTATAGGATGTGTAAATAAATTAGTATACTGTTAAAAAATGAAAAAAAGAGTAACATGCTGACCAGCACATTTTTGGGGATTAAAAGTTTAATTTTATCAAAATTTAATCCAATTTAAAAGTAAAGTAATTTACATTTTTGTTTTTATAAAAAAGAGGAACATTCATTCACTGCGTTATTGGTATTTAATATTCTGTGGAATGGCTTCAACCTGAACAACAACAATAAATAAACTGGAAAGAAAAAAGCTAAAATCTGTAACTAAAGATTACAACAGATTAAGAAAAAAACTGTGTATTTCCTATAGTTGCACCTGTTTCAAATACAATCTATTCTGCTGATTTAGTGATGCATAGCAACTGCCTGTTTCCCAGAGATTCACAGCTTGAATTGAGGTAAATGCAGCGAAGAGAGGGTCAGTGTGATAAAAACAAACACATTAATAAAAAAACAAAAACATACTGTCTGATGGACTAGCCTGCTCCTAGCCCACTGGGCTTGGTAGGATTATCATCCCTGGTGTCTTCAGAGCTTTGCAAGCAATGTGCTCAAGGAAGTCACTGGTGGAAGAGGGACTGGGGGTGGGGTGATGGTGTCCTCTTGTTTGTATTCTGTCTACCAAATACATTTTCTGAAGATTTTTAGGCTTTATAAGTAGTTTGGTATCAACTGTTTTGGATCAGATTAAGTGCATTAATGGAGCGTATTAATTGATTACATTCGGGATATTGACATTTTTATGAAAAAATGTCTGTCTTAAAACCATGTTGCCTTTGAATTGTTTGTTTCTTATTCAGCCATTTCTTAGTGGTGTAAAATTTTAAATAATAATTCAAACTGAAGTCACCACAAACAGAGCAAACCATTGTTAAAGTCTGGAGTAGCTGGTGACATATTGATAACAAGTCATTCATTTTGGATCCATCTTAGACAAGCCGCTTGCTTAAGACTCAGGTACCAACTAATTTCTGACGAATTTAAGAAAATATTAAAAAATGTCTTCTGCAGGTAATTAACGCCTTTTTCTTTTGGCAGAAATTCAGTTCAGTGTTTAAATGTTATGCCTTTTTCTAACTGTTTTACATGGTGCACTATTATGTGTAAGTCTTTAAAATTCATTTTGTTTATTTTAAATGGACCTTTATTGATCTTTCTCTATTGCTGTAGACCAGAATAGCTGAGTGAGTTTATTTTGTTTGTAGCAGTTGGTTACCTAACAGATTAGCATGTCCAATTTTGTAAGAGCCCTGAAAGTAGCAAATATTACTTATTTTGATTATTGCAAAACAACAAAGAAATAAAATATATTCTTTTATGAAACAGGCAACGTCCCTCCTTTCAAACCAGCGCAATTGTCCATTTGTAAACACAGAGATTTGATCAATTCGGGAGCAGCATGGAGTATCTCATTAATTTAACATACAGCTAAGATAACACGGAATGTGAAAAACGGACAAAAAAAAAACACTGATCACTTTAGGCATTTAATTTTATTTTATGGAAATATAGAAGATGTTCACACAGGCCAATATTTCTGCCGACAACCCCCACACCAATATACCTGAAAAGTCAAGTGAGCGGGGTATGGAGCACTGTCTAAATCCAATGCTGACATACTACATGCAAGAGGTGCACATTTATCCACTACTTATATACAAATATCTAGGTAGACTTGCCATGTGTTCAATGTATTTAACCCTCTCAAATGCATCCAGGTTTCATTACATGTTTGCAAGAAAACTGTTAATGTTTTTCAAAATATTTTACTAGTTAAAATTGGAAAGTGTTTGACACATATTGGCTCTGTATTCTAACACATATAAAATTAAGTTATGTGTAACCAATTGCCTTCAAAGCCATTGGTTATCCACTCTTGCCAAATCGTTTTCTCTTTCTTTTCTTTTCCCAAATTTTCACTTTCCCTGATTTATCATGTTAATTTTAGCTTCCTGAATCATTTAAAGTTATCTGCAACCAACTCGCTTTTTTCTCTACCTCACATTTTCTTGACCTCATAACATTCTTCATCAAGGTCAAAGAAAAATAGTTATGAAAAGAAAAGAAAAAGGAAGAAAAAAAAGGACCACTGCGCTTTATAGTATTCAGATCCAGCTCTAATCTCCTTTCTCAAGATGATGGAAGGAAAGGATCACATATGACGGTCGAGTCTTTAGAATAGATTGAAAAAAAAAAGAAAATATGACGAGAGCCCACGCAATCACTCCTCCCTCTGGTGCAACAGCTAAATCCCCCAAACCAAACTCCTCATAAACATTCTTTTTTTTTTTTTTTTCTGTCAGAGCACCTCTAACTGTGCTTAGATTCACGTTTATT
>JAVLVB010001001.1:5652301-5679849 GCA_032876305.1 Orestias chungarensis
AACAAAAGGGTGATAGTATGGTACAGCTTTACCCAATTACGTTAAAGGAAGTTAATCAGGCTTGCCATTTTTATAAGAATCCATGAGGGTTACCTCGACACATTATATACTACTCACAAGAAGTTAGGGATATTTGGCTGTCGGTTGAATTTCAGGATGAGCCCAAAATGCATTCAAACCTTAACAGATTAACTTAATCTGACCTTCTTTAAACTTTTGAATGCACCTGTCCAATTGTTAAATGTTTCAGTACTTTTTGCACATGTTGCTGTTCTCTAACGAGGAGCTTAACGGCAAAAATCACAACAGGTGTTTGATCCTCGAATTGACCAATAAATGCCCTTTTTCAATTACAGCTGGTGTTTAAACAGTCGTCCTCATTCAGGCTGTTCACATTGTAACATCATTAGACCAAGACGACACCTAACAATGGATCAACAGTACCTGGCCATTGCAATGCTTCAAACAGGACGTTCTCAGACGGACTTGCACACTGCGCTCAGAGTGTCACAGAGTGTCATCAGCAGGATTCAACAGGGATACCAAGAGACTGGAAGAGTTACAGAAAGGCGTAGAAGTGGACGTCCTTTGGCCACATCCCATGCTGATGACTGCTACATTGTGAACAATGCCCTGAGAAACCGGATGATGAATGACACTCAACTCCAGGCACGTTTAAGGGAGGTGAGAGACACCCAAGTGCCTCTCACCTCCTTTCAAAACCTTTTACATCAGCGTGGTGCTAGACGACCTGAAAGGGTACCTGACCTCACCTCTGCATGGGCCAGGGAGAATTTACGCTGGACGAGGGACCAGTGGGTCTCAGTGCTGTTCTCTGATAAAAGTCTATTCATGTTGAGCAGAAATGATGGCCGCCAACAATGTTTGAGACGTCAAGGAGAGCGCTATGCATCAGCCACTGTAGTCACCAGATGAGCTTTTGGTGGTGGCGGTGTCACAGTGTGGGCAGGTGTGTCCAGACTGTAAAGAACTGCCCTACACTTTTTGAATGGTACAGTGACAAGCCCATACTACCTGAATAACATCATTAATCCAGTGATTGTGCCCCTACATGAACAACACAGGCCTAATTTCATCTTCATTAACGACAATGGTCCTGCTCATCGGGGTCGCATCATCAGGGAACGGCTGTTGGAGACTTGTGTACCTCAAATGGAGTGGCCTCCACTTTCTCCAGACCTGAATCCCATTGAAAACCTGTGGAATCAACTGTGTCGCCGTGTAGAGGTTCGAAACTCTGCACCCCAAAACCTTAATTACCTGAGGGCTTCCCTTCAAGAAGACTGGGATGCCCTGCCTCAGCAGACAATAAGTCGACATGTGAACAGCATTAGATGTCGTTGTCAAGCTGTAATTAATGCTCAAGGTCTCATGACGAGTTAATGAGACATTGAGTTTTTTTGTTGTGGTGTACACACCATTGTTGTTAACTTTTGTTTCAACAAATTGTTTGAGATGAGGAAATCACCAGTGCATCCTTTTACTTAAATGTCCTAATTTCGTGATATATCACTGTAGCAGGAACTTTTTACATTTTGCACAAATTTCACCCGAAAGCTAAATATCCCTAACTTTTTGTAAGTAGTGTATGTAATCTTTTAAGGGAATACAACAGTTATGTTCATTTATCCAATGAGAGTCATTAGGAGGAATTCCTGTTAACATTTTCATTTTGAAAAATTTTTTGTCTACTTATTGGAGGCCTTGTCTTTTGTCCTCCATCATAGATTGTTTCTAGTTCTCTGGATCCTACTCTGTCTACCCTCTCCACCTCCAGCTCTTGGGAACCAAAAAGAAAAAAAACGTTACAAACAGATACAAAATTCAGCTCTCAGCCAAATCCAACCTGTGACAAAGAACTTTCCAGTTTTTCTGATCATCTTTCCTAGAAAAAATATATATTTAAAGACTTCCCATCTCCCTTCCCCTCATAAGATCCTTTTTATTCTCTGCCTGAACTTCCAGTGTGGACCCGTATCAAACGTCCTCCTCCCGCAGCTGCTTCTCTCCAGAGAGTTCATTATTCAGTTTGTAATAAACAATTTTCTTACCATATTCAGACTGCCCATAATAATCTATTATCAACATTGAGTCAATGGCACCCAGTTTAAGGTCTTTTTATAGAATAAACAGGCCCTAAATTAACTATATTCTTCTTTTAAAAATTCTGATGATATCATAAACGTAACATTTTTCCGTGTTTTATAATGTTAGAGGGCAAAATTAAAGATTCTTGTCTTTTTTTCTTATTAAAGATAAGCATAAGTGGTTTTTATGATGGATGGATACAAGGATGGATGGATGGGTCACATTTTTGCCTAATGTTTGTCTGTAAATACTGTTTATTTATAGTCAGGGTTATCATACTATGAGATTTTGAGATGGACCCATTTCTAGCTTATGGCTTACCTTATAAAATCCCTTATCCCAACAAGTGAAGGGGATTCAGTTTAGAATTTGACCCCAAAAATATTTCGACATACTATCTGTACTTATGATTTTCCAGCACAGCTTCATTCACTTTCCAGGTGGATGGAGACGAACGGAAACTCAAGGATGGTTTACTTTCATTGGTAAATTGTTTTCTATTATTAGACGGCAAAATTATCTTTAACTGAAAAAATGACACCTTTGTGAGAGATATGCAAAAAGCCCCACCCGAAAAAGAAAATTATTTATTGCAGGAGCAGAACCTCATAATGAAAGATTAGAAGCTATTGAGCTTTGTAAAATGTATTTACTTTGTATTTCATCCTTTTCACTATGTGTGGTGATAATTCTGGGTCCTTGTCCATCTTTGTCACAGTTCTAGCTGACAAAAAACGTTTTTATCAGATAGATGAAAAGTAATTTACTAGTTTCATGAAGGTTGACACCTATCTGTCTAACTAAAATAAATAAATAAATAAATAAATCTCTGGTCTTCATTATTTTGAATAGGGGCTAAGCAAACTAGGCATCTGTCTTGGGTACTATTTATTTTTATTTTTTTTACTACAAATTAAAAGTTTATTCTTTATCTCTTGAGAGTACAACAGGTGAAAGTTTTTCATGGATTTCTTAGAGGTGACACACATTTTGCAACAGCTTATTTAGTAGAAAATGACAGTTTACTAAATATGCAACATTGGATTATTATTGGAGAATTATTGCATCTTATTTTACAAATCTTTGTAAAAAATGTAATACATGACCATTATACAAGGTTCTTAGGAATAGTGTTTTTCTGTTGGATCTCAAAACTAAAGTAAAAAGAAAAGATGGGGAAATTTTTTTTTACCTTGGAGAAAACATTCCTTGGCTGTCTAAGCAACTCTACAAAACATGTCCTCTCTGTGTTATGGTACACAGGTACAGTGTGTGAATGATAGGGACCTAATTCCCCCACTGGTTGCAGAATTAGCAACATTGCAAAGACGGTTGTAACTCTGCTTACTGACACCGAGATGCAGTAATCCAAGCAGCTTCTGGCTATAGTCCCACTTTTAACATGCACATTTAAGTGGTGTTATATTTATCAGCACAGCTCACTTCAGATAGGGAAATCATTTCCTAAAGGTATGATGCTGATGCATGTTGAAACTCATAAAAACAACTTCAGATTACGCACCGGCTGCTGTATTGTGTTTACCGAGTGCAAATAGTTCAAACAATTGTATATGTTACAACCGGAAAAATAAACAGTAATTTATCTGTAATTTGATGTAGATGAGCATAGAGTAGTAAGAGGAAATGCTTTTTTTCAGAATGTTTTGCACATATAAAATTGAGAAGTATATCCCCATAAACCACTTTTAAGTGAAATATCTGAGCAACGATTTTATAGTACAGTTAAAGCTACAACTCTTATGAAATGCTTGTTTATCCGTTTTCCACCTCTAGAGAACAAGAATTTCCCTCAGTAGTTTTTTTTTGTGGTAATTTTCCACTGTTAGTTTGTATAAAGAGTAACTGTAGGAAAGGAGTTTTAAGAGGTAAGTGCGGTATATTCTCCTGCATGTACTTTACATATAGTGTTGTAAATGTTAGATTTTATTTAGGGCTATCACAATCTAGGACCCTGATACATATACTTATAATACACTTATCAGATTTGTATGTATAGGACATGTTTAAAACCCTTTCTTCTTTTCTTTTTACCACCATATTAATCAGGATTGTGCATATATCTCTATTAGAGGTCAGCAGCCTTTATTATTAATAAAAATATTTTCCTTGCTCATACAACACTGGACTTTTCTAGCAGTTGCCAAATCTGCTACTTATTTTCAAATGATCACATAAATAATTTAATTTTCTCTTTTGGGTTATAGAATGAGGGAAAAAAACATTTGAGAAGTAAAACTGCATTTAGAATATGTATGGTTGTGTCCCTGTTAAGCCCCATGTATATTTATTTACTTAATAAAAAAAAACTAAATTTTTAGGCAAATATTCAATCATGAACACATCTCTTTACAACTCTCCCGTCCTGACTAATGCAACACACGTAGGTTGCACATCACAAAAAATACATTTAAAATGTATTTTTTGTGATGCAGGACTTTTGTGTCCTGCATAATTGTATGTTCCAGTAACAACTACAGAATAATTAAGTTTATGTTGCCTAATGGCTCCCAGGTTCTTCTATTTCAGTTATGTTTTCCTCATGCTAATAGTGCTAAAAATCAGCTTTTTAGACGTCGCCTTAAGGGGAAAGCACGCTGTGTTCAATGACATCTCCCAGTTAAAATGAAAACTACACTCTCAATATTGTTTATGTTTCTCGCTCGCTTGCTATGTTCTCACCAACAGTTTCCAGCCAAGTGGAACCATCTCCCTTAGAATTCAGTGAAGGTGGAAGACAAGCTCTTAATCGCCTGTGTTATTGAATTAAAAGCTTAAGTACTCCGGGTGAGCATGTCAATTTTTCACAACTGAATGGTACAGTGCTCATTCCATTTTCATCTGACTAGATCATTTGTGTATGTAAAATGTAGAAGAATGGAGGTATTACACAGATCAGTTTCATTGTCTATAATTCCTTTTTACTGTGGCTGTAATCATTCTGTGACACAAGTCATTTTTATCCTGCAGCTCATGGTAGTCCTTAATCTGCATTCAGATTCCCTCAACAACAACATTGCACTTTTTTGTCAAGCAGCTGCGGTGTACAGTGCTGCATTAATTTGAAAAAAAGGGTTCTCTTCAAAGAACATTATGCATAATTATAGGAGAAGTTTAACCTGTTTTACATCCTTAAGAGATCTTCTGGTAAACATGTAGTCGGAGGAGTAAGTGTTGCGGCAAATGGTTCAGCCTCCCTTTCCACTTGACATTCTGCTCACCTGTCTCCTTCCCCCATGTTCTGAAACCCTGGGACTGATACAGATAAAACGATGTGATGTTTCTGTCTGTATTTCAATGGGATGAGATTCTTTGACCCACGCAATCTCCTTCTCAAAATGTATTTCAACTTATGCAGATGAGCTCATCAGAGCTGCCTGCTGAGATGAGACATCTAGGTCTGGAATTGTGTCAATACTAGCACCAAAACAAATGCAAATAAAAATCCAAATTAATGTGTTTTCCCCGAGGAGAAATGGAGTCTTACTTAGAGTCGGCTCTCAGTAAATGACAGGATTCTGTTATCCAGAAAAACAAATAAAACAAGCCGTTCTCAAACCGTTCGTACTCTGCCAGGGTGACAAAAGTCTGTCTCCAGATGGAGGAACTAAACTAAACTAAAAAAGTGAGGAGAGGCGGGAGGCTTCTGTGAGATTGTTTTACAGATGCAAAACGGAACACATACCAACATTCCTGGGATTATTTAGTTTAGTGATCCAGCTGTCCAAACAGACATCCATGTGCATCCTTAAACATGGCACAAATACAAGCAGATGCAGCACATATCTTCTTGTTTTTTTTTTGTTTTTTTTGTAAATAATATTACCGCGGCCACCGCCTTGTTTATGTCCCTGCATGAATAAGTGGGACGCCATGTTTGAAAAGCAGGTTGTGTTTGGATAAAAATAAGCAGTTTGGGCTTCTCTAATTCAACTGCTTTCCTTGCCTGTCTGTCAGACTTCCCCTTATCTGCATTTGATTGAATGGTAAATAGTGCACAATGCATGCAAACAGCAAATTTGCACTCTCGCAAATCTAATGAGGTAGACGGCAAATGATAGACATTCCATCAACTCAGTAAAGATGCAATGTTTCAAAGCCTTCTGAGGAAGCCTCCTTTTTGTATCATTAGTTTTCTTTTTTTTTCCTCTGAACTTACTTGTCATAACCTTTAATCCGCTGTTTGTTCAATCCATTTTTACTGCCAATATGACCTACTTTCCCCCATGGGAATCATTAAAATTTTATTTGGTCAAATCAAAGAAATTAATGAAAGTCCTTGCTTCTAACTTGTAGTCGGAGCTAAAGGTGAATCCGCATGTCACCGTTTGTCAGACAAATTTATTATTTTAGTAAACTTAGTAGACACTTGTTGGGGTTGGCGGTGAAGACGGTGATTTTGACAATAGCACAAACACATCCTTCGATGTGATGCACGAAAATAGCTCTAAGCAGATGAGGTCAAGTATTCTTCTGTGGGGTGCACTAAGTTTCTGGTTTTATCTGACGTTCCTAAATATATAAACAGCTGTGTAATAGGTTGAATGCTATTTTCTTTCCAAAAGAAAAATAAATTTATTTTTTATTTATTTTTTTTACACATGATTTTATCAAATCCAATAAGCTGTTATTTTTCACTTTAAAAGACGTTCTTAAGGAAACTATTTAAAACAAGTAGCATTAGCTTTAAAAAGTAAAAAAGGTAAAACAAGCTGATATTAGCCTACAATCTGTTGCTTACCAAACATGCCACTCGCTGTGTCTTCATTGCGGGAATTTTTTCAAATATTAAAAGCCCTTTATTTTGTTTGAAGTGTTGAAGCAGGGTCGCATCTAAAAGCTGCAGGACAGTGGCTCTCAAGGACCAGGGTTGGAGACCCCTGCATCAGGGTATAAGAAAAACACCAGGTTGTCATTTTGTTTTTGAACACTTTTCATCACTTTAGTTATTCTGGAACTTTCTTTTCAGAATCTCTTCTTAAAAATTACTTTGAAATTGTAAAAAAACAATAATACATTGTACAGCATTTCTGCAAGATTTTGAAACCAAAATTGTGAAAACTTTATTATATGTTGAAACTGTAACCTTCCAATGTCTGTTGCAGTGCCACCAGTGCTATATTTCATGAACACGTAAAAATAACATTTAAAACACAATAATCCACTTTTTTCATTTAAACCAAGACAGCCTAGAAGTTGTGCCAGTCAAAAAAACTGCCTTTCATTCACACAGTGTATACAAATTTAATTAAGAACACAACGGGTACAGTAGCCCACACAAAGCACAGCTTATTTCCACATAAACTGCAGAGGACGACAACAATATTACAAATACATTCTTAAAAAAATTGTTTTTTTTTTATAGGAACTTTAAATGGTATTTATGAAAAGGGACATTCCCTGTTGCACCACCATTAACAGTTCATAAGACACTTCACTTTTTTTTTATTGTAACGTCACTTGATATGTATTTCGGCTCCTTTGTGATATTCAAAGTAATGGTTCTTATACACTAAATGGAGACAAAAAGCTCTACTGTACAAAAGCAGACAGGACTCATAGCATAACAGTAGCATTTTGTTCAATAGCCTCACAAAATCGGAGCTGGAAATGTGTAAAATACAGACATCTAATTTGACATGTACAGTACACCATGGAAACATTTGACGTTAGGTAAGCACTGAACCCCACCACCCCGAAATCCCGCCCAAATCTTTCACACCAGTCAAAGACACATTTTTCACCTAAACACAACAAGTCACAAACTGAAACAACCCCCCCCCCCCAAAAAAAAAATAAAAAACCCAAACATAACATAAAACACAGAAAGCAGATGGTTTTTGGTTATACAATGTGTTTGAACACCTCTGTGGGTGAAAATAAATCAACACCTGGTCATCAATCTGGGGTATCATCATCATCATCATCATCATCACACCCCTGGCAGGTGAGAGAAAGCTTGAGAGCACCGTCACGTCGCCTCTCAGTTGCCAGAGTCCCTCTGGTCGGGAGCACAATCTGACCCCCCACACTCCTGACTGATGACAGAGCTGTGAATGAGACAGCTTGACAGGGACTTAGGCCTGAGCTCGCAGGTCAGGTAGGAGGGCTTCTCCAACTCAGTGTGCAGCGGGGAGCACTGACCATCTGGAGGGCCATAGGCACTGCTGTCTGATCCCCCGTCCCTGTCTTTTTTGGGCTCTCGGCTGGCCAAGTCTTGGGGTGCGCCGCTCTTGGTGGGGCTGCTGGGCGCAGATGGACTCTCTTGGAGTGGTGGGCTTAACGCACGCTGCGTCTTTAAGTAAGGTTTAACATTGGCCACAAGGATTGTACTGTCCCGCTGTTCTTTTCCAAACGTGGTTAGGGTTTTTCTGCTGCTGCAGCTGATGGTGCCATAAATCTCTGTCTCTACCATGGCATCCATTCCCACAGGGATAAAAAGGTTGGTGCGATTATCTGCGCTGTCTGCTTGGCTTCCTACCCGTAACTTTGGCATCCAGCATCTGTCAGAGTGTCCCAGTGCACGACATTCATCGGTGCAGTGGACTGATTTGTCTTGCTCTGCAAAAACAGTTAAAAATTTGTTATCGGAGCCTGCTGATGTAAGTATAAACAACCCACAGGAAAATGTAGAGGACATTTTGCAGGATGCGCAGCAATACTGAAACACGGCGAACAAACACAATTTCCGGAATTATTCTTAAACACTGTCCCTGCTGACTGGTTATATTGCATATGTCACAGGCATTTCCAATATAAAATCACATTGATAATCTAAAGAAATTAATAATTTCAGTAATTTCTTCAAGTATCAACCCATGAGGATCAGCGCATAGCGTGGTAAAATCCTGATCTCCCAGTTTCCTCCAGTTTGATTGAAGTACATTTCTGTTTCCAGTGGCTGTGTGAAGGATGAATAGCAATGAGGTAATAAATCTAATTGTAGTTAAACAATGTCACATGATTATGTTGAAAATAAAAAACGGGGGAAGTGATGTATGCAGTAAAGCAACTCAGCACATTTATAGTGGTTTTGTGTGGCTGGTTTCATGCCACCCTCCTGATAGCTGCTTAGTGTCAGTTAAAAATGATACGGACCCCCCCTCGGGCCATGGCAGAGGTGTCATTCATCGAGCTGTGAGTTCGACGTATAATCGTGAAAGTTATGCAAATATTTTATGAAGGTTGAAAACTTACTTGGTGTTGCTTTAAGAAGAGAGTAATTTAATTTTAACATGGAAGTTCTGACTAAAATAAGGCAACAGTCTCAGTAGCTATCAGTTTATTATCATTTATACAGTCTTCATGTTTACCGTACCAGAGTTTTTTGAGTTCTTTCTTTATATCAAATTTTGGCCAGATATTGACTGAATTAGGTTTGAACGCTCCATACCTTTTGAGTTTTGTACGTGACTTTATTGGGCACGAAAAAGGACTTTCTGATTGTCAATCCAAAACATTTTCTTCATTGTTGTTTAGCCATTTGATTTAGCTGTATGCTTAGTATTATTATTCATTAGCATTACCCATGGATAATCAGCTTGATGGTTGTTGCTTAAAGATTTCCGCATAATATATATATATATATATATATATATATATATATATATATATATATATATATATATATATATATATATATTTGATTATGCCACCTATGTCTTTGAAAAGCACCACTCACTCCAGCAGCATACCACCCACACATGATCATGCTTCCCCCTTTTTCCTCAAAATGTAACAGTTTTCATTGTGACCAAACACTATTTGCTGCGCAATGTTATTTATACCTTTTGACTCCAGACTCACTATATGTTGGTTGTTCCTAGAACTCTAAAAACTAATAAACATTTGTCTTTTATTTTACGGCTTTACAGCTATGTAAAACCTGTAAAAAGATTTTCTAAAAGATTTCTAGATCTTCTAGTCTAGTGTTAGCCAGTGGGTGGTCCACAATTTCTGCAGCTAATTCCTAGTAATCTTAGCCTATTTCTGTGTGCACAACTTGAAAAACTGACAAATATTGTGCAAGTGTTTCTGGACAGCAAACAATTCAGGGTTTTCTCAATTTATCTAACAGTTGTAATTTAAACAATTAGGTTCACAGTGAAAAAGAGAGACTGCATTGGCTCCAGTAGCCTTCTTTCTTTCTATCGCTGTCACATATCCTTCTCTGCATGCTGTCCTAAGACAGTTGAACATGTTGGAGTGAGCTGCATAGAGAGCAACTGAAACACTGTTTTAAATTTGAAAACATTCAAATTAGGACTGGGGATACTCATTAATTTTGTATCATTAGAAAAAAAGTAGAGAAAAGGTGATGATTTTAATTGCAGTCTGCGTATAATGTCAGCATGTTTGTGCGTGCGAATAGGCATGTGTAGTGTTACACGCTTTGAGTGGTCTGTATGAATAAAAAGCCTCTATAAAATAATCAGTCCATTTACCAAGTAAACTTGTGAAATTGATGCCTGATAGATGCCTGTAATGCAGCTAAAGTTTGTTTGCCAGTCACAAAGAAAATGCATATGATGCATTGAGTAATGTAAAGTGCAAAGGAAAATATGGTGAAATGTGATGAAACAGACCACATTCCTTAGTTTTTTTATTTTAAAATCTTCAAAATTGCAGCTTGAATGAAAACATGGCTTTGTGCACAATGCAGAACATGCTGCTTCGAGTACTGACAGGAATAGCCAAAATCGCTCAGACTGACATGACAACTTAAGTTTACATAAATGTCTGTTCACAAACTCAGTCCTAAACCGTTGGAACAATGTTTTTTGTCAATGTTGTGTGCACAAGGTCATTTGAAACTTCAGCGGCACCAATTATAAACTCAAATATCAGTGAGTAATATAAAAAATATAATAATAATAGGTATTGTAATGTTAGTCTATATTTTCAGCTATTTTTGTCTGGATGAAAATTAAACTGGCAATAGTAAGACGTGAGTTCATACAGGACGTATACTGCATGTGTCAAATAAAGTATCTTTACAAATACAGAACTGTCCTGCAAAAATTTTAGTAAAGACAAAATAAATGTCCTTGTTAAAAAAAAGAAAAAAAAAGAAAAAAGAATAGACTGCAGCATTCTTAACATCAGAGTACGTTAACTTAGATACAATCACAACATCAATGTCAAGAAGTATTGAACTGAGACCCAGCAAATGCCCAATCCTGACTTTGATCATATCAGGTACAAAACAAACTCCTTTTAAAAGGTATATATCCTATATTCTCACTACCAAGTTGTAATCTAAAAGTGCAAATGCAAAAGTCTAAAATGATCAGCAGTATCCTCATCTATTGACCTCAATAAAGAGTTTTGCTCGTGAGTCCGTTGTTTTGTAGTCAAGAGGATGTTCATTGAGGATGAAGAGTTAACAGCTTTTCCCACTCAACTTTTCAGCAGTAGTGAATGACCACACAGACACTCAGAGGTCACTGCATAAATGCCAATATAAAGGTAGAGAAAACCTAAACAGGCTCATAGAATCAATCCTGTCTCCTGTACTCCTACATTTCAGATGGTCGTTTTCATATTTTTATGGAATCTACATATCAGCCATTTCATTTTTCAGCTTTGGTTTTTCCAGAATACTTGCAGGAACTTAATTCCTTATGTCTTGTTTACCAGCCTGATTTTCATGCCCAACAGCTTAAATATTTTTACTGCTTCTTGTTGTTGTTTTACATCCTGCTGTCATGGTTTTAGAGATATTGAAAATAAAAATTAAAAAAAATTTATTTAGAGGGAAAAAAAAACACTTTCCATGCATTTGCTATAAACATTTTATGGGGGTGAGATGGCAGTGGGGTGGCATTGGATCCAATCCCAGCTGACATTTGGCAAAAGAAAGAGCAGCCCACACACTGGGCACGTTGCCACATTGACTGGAAGTAAAAGGTGTCCCATCTAATGTAAAACTATCATGAAACTTCCTTGATTTATTTATTATAATTTTTTTATGATTCTAACTTTTAATGTATAATTTTTTTTATTTGATTCAATAGGCTTCTTTGGAATATTTACCTTTGCTGATAATAATTAAGCCTTTGGGTTGGAAAATCATCTTGCCACCTTTTATTTTGTGTCACCTACACATATTAAGTATCAGATCTAGGTCCAGTCTTTGGCTTGGCCTTTTCAGAAAATCAATATTACTTCCCCTCAGAAGCAACATGCTTTTATGCTTTTAAACATAGATGTGTTAGGGATATTAATAGTTTTGCCAGTATTCATAGGCTTCTCCTAACTCTATATTACTCTATGTTTAGCTGTATTTTGTATAACATATATTATAAGTATTTTAATCTTTTTCTTCTTTCGATAAAATTTTACTTATGTCAGTTTATCTGTTTTAATTAAAAGCATGTTGAGAATGTTGGTACGCAAATAATTTACTCTTTTCTTGTAGCCATTTAATTATTTATGAATATCAACACACCTCTGCTGTACTTCAACATGTTATTTGTTCTTGTGTTTTCCATTTAAAAACAGTGACTTTAAATTAATAGGTCTCCATGCCATGTCATTTATGCCTGAATATGTCACTTACTGTTGTTTCTTTTATTCAAAAGCAAAAGTATAATTAAAAAAGGTTATATTTTTATACTAATCATAGGGGAAACAACTGTTTGGGTAGTATGTTTTACTATTATCTTTGTGGGGTTTTTTTTAATTTAATTTTAATTTTCATTAAATAAATTCACCTAAATAAGGTTTTTTTTTTTGTCTAAAATTATATTATTGGTATAAAGGAAAAGGACACTTACAGATCCTAACCGTCTGTGCTAACGAATGTGAAGGGCACTGTGTGCAAAATAGAAGAGGGAAATGCTTTCATGTATTTAAATAAACAAATAAATAATTAGACTTATCATAGCATTAAGATGTTTGTGATCCAAGTTACGCATAATTATCCAGTGACTGTAGAAGTATTTACTCGATTAGCAAATGCTGGAATCACTAATCACATATAGATATGGTGTATTATTAACTCTAAAAGGATAATGTTGAGTTTTATATGTTTGTACAATAAGTCCTTCTTGTAAATTCCACACCACACCTAATCCAAGGGGCATAAAATAGGAAGACAGAAAGCAACACATACAAAAAATCCAATTTTCATGGTGTTGTCATGTAGAAAGTATTTTTTTTCCCTTTTCTGAGACCATTTTGTTCAGCTATCAAATTTAATTTGACAATAATGCACTGAGGTGTTTTGCATGTAAGAGCATGAAGCAAAATGTCAAAAATGTCTTGTAAATCAGTTGAAAATAAGAGTTTTCCTTCATTTGTTAACATGAAAATGAAACAGCAATTTCCTCCTCCTCTTGTTCTGTCTACTGGTCTAAGTTTATGCTAATACATGTGTTTGCTCGGGTGTGGTTTCCACAGTAGTTTAGAAACTGTTTTTACTGCAAACACATAATTTTTAGCAATAATTCAAAATTTTGTTGAGCATTTATTTTGCGGGATTTGTTTTCAAAATATGAAAGAAGCTTGATTTCAATGTAGATTTATTGGCATACCAGAAGCAATTATTGATAAATATAGAAAATCATGTAAAAATGTCTTTCATTCTACAACCTGTTAATCACATTTGATATAAACTCCTGAGAGTTGTGGAAATGAACACCACTGTATCACACAAGCTCTTTTCCAAAGTACATGCCACAACTATCACATACTGCGGCTCAAGTGTATTAACACCTACACAAACGCACCCACACATAGCCACAGGGTACGATGAAACTGTTAATTATCCTTCACTGGACAAAGCTAAATTGTGTTGCTAATTTATCATTGGAATTCTCAATGATTTTTCTTGTGGAGGAGATGTTACATTTCAATCACTTTACATGGGTTTCTTCAACAGGTTTTCTAACCTATAATCATAGTAACATTTGGGAATGGGAACAACCACAAGATGTGAGGCTGATTAGATAATTGCCCCCCCTAAATGTTATTAAGTGTGCCCACCCCAAGACCCAACATGTGCCTATCTTGAGAAAGTTACAAATGAGTATGTTTAAGTTGAATGCTAACATTTTTAATGTTTGTTTAAACTTATAGATATAATATTTACTTACAAATCTCATTACTTCCTTTTCCTAATCTTTTTTTGCATCCCTTGAGCCATTCTATTTATTTTCAAAAAAAAGTTCAAATTATTTGTTGGATTAATACTGTTCAAATCCCTTATAAATCCTTAACACTTTTTGCTATCTTCACCTACATTTTTGTCAATATTTGTCTTCATTTACCATAGTACTTAGGACATAAACGACAATGTACAATCTCTGTATCTTGCAAAATGCTGGGATAATGCTGTGCGATGGGGCAGTAATATGGCGACACAAGCCCACATCAAGTGACTAATATTGAGACACTTTACATTAAAGATGTCTGGATTAATATCAAATGATCAATTACACAGTACTTTTCCAAACTCCAAATGGTCCCTGCTGTTGGTGTATTTTCTGTGATGTTATTTTAGTTAGACCTATACTGTTAGTCATAGGGATGTACAGCGATTTTTTAATTTTTTAAAGCCTCCCCGTTTCCCCCACACATGTTTTGCAGTGCATTGGCTGCTGCAGTAACCTAAACTTAGCTCTGCATTTACAGGTCATAAATTTATATATATATATATATATATATATATATATATGCAAAATGTAATATGTTTCTGCAGGTAGTTTGGTTTCATTCAGAATACAGAAGTCAGAAAAAAGCTTTTTAATAAGAAGCATCTGTCCTTGTGAATACTGAAGAAAAACTACAGTTGAAATTAGTGAAATAATATACAATTGGTAAAATAATTTTGCTGTACTTTAAAGAAAATAAATACGTAATAATATATACATATCTATAAAAAAAAAACACAATCCGAAAAAAAGATCTTTGCTGGAGCTACTTCTAAGAGGTCTGATATATAAGTACTTTAACATTAAATTATTTTAAACCACAATGCATTTAAACTTCCTTAATGCAGTTATTTATTTTTGATAGGAATCATTTCAGTAAAAAAAACAACAGATGTTCAGGCAAAGCATGTATAACAGAACAGAATAATTACTGACTGAAAAGTTGCAGCAAGTCAGCAGTTAAGTCTAAGAAATAAACTTGACATTTAAATCTCGAGGCTTAAAAACCATACATCAAATACAAAATGTTGGTGCCATCTTTTATGGGGGATAGCTTGTGTACCCCTTTAAGCACAATGTTAGCTTTGTACCAAATACTATTAACCATTATAAAGATAAAATTTAATCTTCAAAGTCATCTTTACCCTTATTTTACCCCCTGTAAAATAAATCATTGTTTTGTGTGTAGACTAACTTTGCCTTTCATGTTGCAAATTATTTGTGATTTATTCTTTTTAAACATAGCATTCACTGACAATATTGTTGTCCTTAATTAAAACCTTAATTTGAGGACGGATTTAATGTTACTTGGACACATTACAGATTTTATTTGACAAGATGCACAACACCAATCTTATGCATTACTCTATTTACCATGTTCATTTGTGTTTCTATTTCTTTTTTATTTGGAAGTGTAGAAGAGTATTCCTTAAGCAGAGCTTTACAGAGCAAATAAGAAAAGAGCAGAGAGAAGTAGGCAGAAGCTGAATTAATGTATATGCTTCCTATCTGCAAAGGAGCCTGTAGATGATGCTGATGCAAAGGGATGCATAAGTTCTGAAGGTAAATCACCAACAGATTGAGGATCACTCGACATTTGTAGTCATATGCTTCGCTGCAAAAGTAGAAGTAAACGCGAGGCAGCATTTTTACCTAAACTGTTAGAAGCTGTTACAAAAGATTATTTAATTGGTAATCTTTCTAAAGTCATAATAAGAATATATGCTTGCACTTAGTATGACAATGCAAAAACAATATAATAAAGAAGGCAATGATAATGTAGATGTTAAACTATTCAAAAGCAACCCTTGCATTTGTTTAGCTTACCTCTAGCTTTACATGTCTCTTTCATGCTATTCCACAATGGCTCCAAGGAAACCAAAGCTTTACAATGGATATACGATCTGATCAAGCCAAATCACATACAAAATAATGGGAGAATACCTGTGATCCTTAACATGACTTTAAAACAAAACAAAAAACTGGTTTTGGAAAAACAGCCTATTATATTATTGCCTATTATAAATAGAATCAGAGAAACCCTACCAACATATCCACTGTGCATCTGGTGGCTACGAGAGAGAATAAATATTCAGAGTGCATGATAGTGGAAGCTGCACAGGTGCATATATTACCTGTATCAAAGCAGCCAGGAGACTAGAGGGATGGTAAAAGGTAAAGACATAAAAGCAACGCTACTTAACCTACCAGCTTTTGCGTTGTTGCATTCGGAACAAAAAAAAAAAAATCTCAATTTTGGATAATGGTGTTATCTTGTCTAAATCTGCAAAAACAGTGGCTTTGTTGTTTAATAAATGTATCTGTGTTTACGGATAAGATAATAAGCCAGTGTGTTGGTAGACAGGTAATGTTTTGTGTAATCAATTCCATGGGTGGTGTATCTTCCTTCTCGAAATCTCGAAGACATTTACACAATTTAAAGGGATAGTTTGAGTTTTTTTCAGTGAAGTTACTACCAGGTATTGGTCTAACAACAAGTTACCATTGCATTCCCCCGAAAAATTTATTTATCATTCATTTATCAGTTATCATTTATCATCTTTTTATTAAAGATAAGGAAACTATTTCTAGAGATGCACAGATCAGTGAGGTTGAAGCAAATCCATTAGGGTCACTCTGATTCCCCCAACTGATCAGGCATATTACCAACTAGTCAACAGACAAAAATATGTGAGATTCCGTATACTACTACTGCAATTTAATGTATTGCCATCTTAAGACTAATAGGTAGGAAAGTAAAGAATCGATGAGATCATCATAAAAGGATAATTGGCCAATTAAAGCCAACAACCCAATTACTTGGGGATTGCAATTGTACAGAAACTCACTTTAAAAATTTCAAACTATCCTTTTAATGCTCAGCTGACAAGCCCCATCAGAGAAAACCCAATTTAATGTAATCTTTGGTTGTTGGTTCTAACTACCTTTCACAATTACGAACAGTACAGACATTAGCAAACATACTAATATTAAAAGCCTCACCCCAGTTGATTGTATTTCTCTTATCTTACAAATCCAGGTCTATAAGTGAACTGCCTCTGCAGTCAACCATGGATCAGCGCTGCACTGGTTTTGTATGTACAGAATTTCTGTCTCGATATCTCTCCATATGATTGGCATCAGAATTGCGGCTGAATCAAATCATGGGGGGAAAAAAAAGTAAAGTGATTGAATTTACACCTCCCACAGAGTTAAGTTTGGTCTGCCATAATTCGTCTCAGAACACACGCAACCACACGATCACACATACATAAAAGTGAGACAGACTTCGAGAGATTCACACATCTCGTCTGCCAGCCACTAGAGCGCCTCCATCTCTGCTCTCCTGAGCATCTTGCAAACAAACAGTTCATAGCAATGTAAATGGTGTGGAAAGTGCTGCATAGGGACATGATGACCACAGCCGTTCCTCCTTCGAGGCGCGGACGAGGAAATGAAAAACATAGCCACTTCACTTCAAGTCCCCCACCCATTATCTTTTATCTCACCAGCGAGGGTTTGCTTTCATGTTTTTCAGTTTATATCTGCAAAATCTAAATATATCAGTCTCTTCCAGGTCAGCCAGGTTGCCACAAGCCTGACAGTCATCTCAGATTATCTTCCTAGCAGTCTGGATCGTTTTGGATTTGTAAAATAAAATTTAACATTTGTATTTTCAGTCATAAAGCGGGTGCTTTTCTCTCAAAACCACAGCAAAACTAATAAGTGAGGAAATCTATCCAGGCAAAAGGTGGAAATAAATTTGTCAAGTTGCACTCAATGTACCTGTCATTTTGCTTTGCAAGTGTCTGTCATGCTTTCTGAGACATCCATGCAACAAATCTACTTTCACAAAAATATAATGATAAATAAAAATATGAAACACAGACATAGGTATAGAGTTTCATGCACACAAGTCCGTTTGATGGTTAAATCAGACTGAAGACATTAAATATTCTACGTTCAGGACTCTTTCATCCTTTTAAACTCCCCATCTACCTTTCACTCCTGTGCCTTCATGTCATTTTTGAGACATAGCTCAGGCTGTCTGCTTTGTAAAGTGGAACAAGGTATCCTGCTGCACCTACAGCTTCTAATAATGTCAAAGGAAGACATTTTTTGTGCTGGCTTCTACACCCCAGAAGCAGATGTTGAGCTCTAGTTAAACACCAGCTAACTGCAGGTTCTTGCTGCATTAAGTACAAACAATGTCTGCTACAAGAGTCAGTTAAGCATCTTGAAGATGTCCACTCACCCTTCTCAAAAGGCTGGCCATTAACTGCTGCCGCTTTCATCTTGAGGGCCTCCCTGGCAGATGTGTCGCAGTGTGAGCCTTTATTAGTATCCTGGTCACTATCAGCCTGGTCACTATCACCATGGCCACTGTCTCTGAGACTTGCTCGTTCTGCATCCTTAAATGTTGAGCTGCAGAACGGAACAGACAGAGAGAGAGGGAATTAAACATAACTTGTCATAACTTATAAGTAAGAATCAACAATCTCTGGTAGGTAGAGTCAGGGAGCATTTGGGTCCCACACATTTTTAATATAGAAATTTAATGCTTCTCCAAACTCTAATTTACAGAGCTCTTGGTTCTATCTTCTATTTTTAAGCATGAATATGAAAATTCACTGGCAATTATGGTCTGGTTTTAAAAATGAAACCTGCAATAGATTGTAAGTAAGATGGATGGACTGACACAACTTTAAAAAAGGGAAAGAGCATAAAGTTGAAGATATGATACAAATGTAAATAAAAAAAAATAAAAAAAATCCGTACTTCTTCGTTACTTAGCCAGATTTGAAAAGTACTCAAACTCCACTATTGCCAAAGTGTAGGAACCCCTGTGAATATAGTTCTTACCTTTGAACAAATGGCTGCCTGCTGCCAGAATAATTGGGCTCTGATGAGAAATTTTCAGTCTGGAAGGGGAAAGAAAATGTTAATGTGCATTGAATACTTAAGATTTTTTCATAGACTAACGCACACACATGTTACACGCACAAACAAAAATGGAGCATAAATCAAGCATTGGAAAGTTTTTCACAATGATGCCTAGATGGAGGCCATTGCGAATTTCTTCACTTTCTTTTCTTCTCCTTTTTTCCCTTATCACTTACAGAATCCCATGAGTTTAAAAAAAGATGCTGTAAGTATAATAGAAATGTAATAGTTGACAAAAACCAATTACAAAGATTAATGAACAAATAAATCTTTCAAAGTACTGAATTTCATCCTTGAGCTTTATCATGTGTACTCTCTTAAAAAATAATACTCAAAGAAAATTCATAGAAACCAAGATTGTTTCACCGGCGGGTGGCAGCAGATTTACAGCTTTGGCCAATGCTCCCTCTGGACCACCCTTGTTGCTGTCACTCAAAATATGATTTAACATGTTTCTATCATTTGTCATGCAAACCAAAATAATATTACCAAACAAATACACAAAAACAGACCTGCCAGAATGTGTTGAGGAACAGAAATTTTCCATTGTGAACATATGTATTCTACTTGGCAAGGCAAAGAGTTCAGCTTTTGCCACTGTCATCAGCATCCTTCCCCCACTCCTCAAAGTAATGTTTGTGTTGATCACACCCACATACTCTAGTGACTGGTGACAGTGCCAGACCTTCTCATCTGCGCTATAATCTCCGAATGAGACTGTCCTGAATATTTACATCGTTTAAATCAGATAATTCTGCAGTGCTAAAAAGCCCTACCAGCCCATGCTGTCAAATTAGCATGTTAGCTGGCTCGGTTGTTCAAACCCTGACATCTCTACAAGGAAAGGCTGGAACCTATTAATGCCACTACTGTGCCAATCCTGGATGTGGATGGGTGGATCTGGTCCACATTTCCAAGGCGGGGGGGCAAAAAATGTGATTGTAAGGTTATGCTGTGTGCATCTCTCTCTGTCTGTTGCACATCGGTTTGGTAATGTGATCGGACAAGCTGCTCAAACACCTGTCCAATCCCACATTTCACGCAAGTTTTTGTTTTCATTCACTACAGCAGCGATTCTGGCAGGGTTGAAGCAGCCTTGCTCAAGACTCACACTGTTTGTATGTCTAACCGCGAGGACTCTCAAATTACTTAGACAAAATGTGCCTTTCTGTAGCGACAGAATTAAAATGAAGCAATTTGAAAAGGACTCTTGGAATCAGAAAGAAGTGTAAAAAAGAAAAGTCTTTCTTTAGTACAAACCCTTTTAAATGCATGATTACAGTTCAACAGGAGGTTGCTATATCATGCTTTGCATGTAAGCTGAAAAATAATTAAGATTATTGAAATGATACATGCTGTGTGTGACAGATTTATGTTTTTTGATCGTTTCTGACACAAAGCTGATAGGTGCAGATAAGAGAATATATCATATGAATAAAAAAGGTCATTCTTACCTGAATTACTGACATCCTGTTTGCTTGAGTCTCAGTGTTCAGCCCAGCAAAGCTGGAGTGGCACCCAGACCTGGGCACAGTCAGGCTGTTTGGGGTGGTTTTCAAGTACATGACCTCTGACCTGGGCAGTGTGAGTGGCAGTGGACTCTGGTAGTCAAAGCATATGGGAGAGGTGATAAGGGATGGGCTGCTGACAACGTTCATCCGGCTCGCAGAGTCCCTCTCCTCCATTTCACTCTGCACCAACATGATGTCGCTCTTGTTGATCCTTTTCTTTTTTCCCTTTCCCACCGGAGGATTTGAGTACTCAGCCATGCGGCAGTTATAATTCCCAGCATCCTTATCTTGATGCTTGGACTTGACAGCGATGGCAGTCATGACGGCCAGGAGCATGACAGAGATAATACAGAGGGTAACTATGAGGGGTAGAGACACGTCCCATTGCTGCTGTTCCTCACTCGTGCTGGAACCCCCTCCTGCCATCGCTTCCGTATTCGCTTTAATGATCAGCTTAGCCACAGCAGATAAGGGGGGTTTGCCATGGTCAGTTACCTTCACCACCAGCTCAACCACTGGGGAAATCTCCTCCCAGAGAGCATGGGCAGTTCTGACCTCTCCTCCCACTGGGTCTACCTCAAACAGGTGGTCATCGTTTCCCTCTGTGATCTCATAGGTTAAGTGGCCACTTTCTCCATGGTCATGGTCAACTGCTTTCACTGTAGCAATGATGTACCCAATACCCACATTTCTAGGTACTGGGATCTCAGCTGTATCATTCTGCAGCAGGGGTAAAATAATAACTGGAAGATTGTCATTCACATCAAGAACATTGACCCTGACTGTAGAAGTGCTCTCCATATGAGGAGAGCCACTGTCTTTAGCTTGAACCTTGAACTCAAAGGACTTTGTCTGCTCGTAGTTGAAGGAGCGAGAAGCATAGATTGCTCCGTTTGTGGGATTAACAGACACGTACGTGTAGACAGATACATCTCCAATGTGGGACGGCAGTATGGAGTACAACACAGTTCCGTTACGGCCAACATCTGGATCGTGGGCCACAACTGAGCCCAAGTACTCCCCAGGGATGTTATTCTCAGGCACCTGCAACAAGTACAGAGTCTTTGTAAAGCGCGGTGCATTGTCGTTCTCATCTAGGATTTTCACAGTGAATGACCGGGTGTTGTTCAAAGATGGGTTCCCATTGTCTCTTGCAACAATTGTGATATTATATTCATCTTTTGTTTCTCTGTCAAGAGGTCTGTCTGTGAGCAGAGTGTAAAAATTATCATTATTTTCCTGCAGTCTAAATGGGACATTTCCTAAAACCCGACATTGGAGCTGGCTGTTACGGCCTGAATCTTTATCAGTCACTCTGACCAGTGCTATGACCGATTCAGGGGGAGCTGCCTCACTGATTGCTCCCTGCCGGACAGATACAAAACTTATTATTGGCAGGTTATCATTTTTATCAAGCACTTTCACAGTAATTTTACAATGCCCTGGTATCGGATTGGGCCCCAGATCCTTTGCCTGCACATCAAACTCTATGATTGGATTCTCCTCAAAATCAATCTCTCCCTGGACCTTTATGACGCCAGTGTTTGAGTCTATTGAGAACAAATCTTGTATTCGCTCAGATGCATATCCAGTGAAGGAATAGACCACCTGCCCATTGCTTCCCTCATCCAGGTCAGTGGCGTTCAGATCTATAAGTATTTTTCCAGGGGGAGAATTCTCAGGAATCTCTAGTACAATGGAGGATTTTTCAAAAACAGGGCTATTGTCATTTGAATCAGTCACTCTGACGTTGATCTGCATGGAGCCTGATCTTGGATACTCCCCACCATCGATTGCAGTAAGAAGAAGAGTGTGATGACTCTGATCCTCCCTATCCAGCGGTCTCTGAACCACTAGTTCTGGGTATATAGTTCCATCACCTCTCACTTTTAAATCCAAAGAGAATGTATTGTAGTCATCTCTTGTAACCTGATAGGTTTTTATTCCATTTCCCCCCGAATCTGAGTCATGTGCAATAGTGAGGGGGAAGCGTGTCCCAGCAGCTGCATTTTCAGAGATATCAATATTCACATGATCTGAGGGGAAACTGGGGGAGTTGTCATTGATGTCCTGTATATCAATCTTGATCATGCAAATCTCCTTGTCATTGGCAAACACCTCCATGGAGAGCTGGCACTTAGGGTTTCGCCTACACAGCGTTTCTCTGTCAATCCTTTGTTTAGTGAAAATAAGTCCACTTTCGGGGTCAACGTCGACCAGATGAGGGGCTGAATTCTCCAGCACCCTGAAGTTGGATTTCTTCCCTCTCTCAATAGTCCCATATCCACCATCCTTCGCAATATTGCCTATAACAGTTCCAGGTCCCTGCTCCTCCGGAACAGAATAATTGAGGTTTTTTAATGTTAGGGCTTTCACCCAGAGCAAAAGAAAAACGGGTGCAGTGAGACGCATCCCTTCTAAGTGGATGTGCAGCAGTGTTAGATTGAAAAAAAAAAAAACTGGTTGACTTTAAACCTGTTGATTAGGAGGGGGGGAAAAAAAATAGTTCTGTAACCCGCACTCAGCAAGGGTTTCACGCTGATCTTACACTAATGAGATATTAAACCGATCCCTGAACCGTGCTCTTCCTATTTAATTTGGTCCTTGACCTTTTTTTATTTGTTTGCTTTTTTGGGATGCGGCTGCGATGAACTCTTTCCACAAACAAGGGTGACCGCTCGACGACACCTGATGGTGCCTGGATTAAATATTAAATCCGGCACCACAACAAGAAGGATGCTTTGTTCCTCTTTTCGCCCAAACCTAATGCATGTCGGTGTGTGTGTGTGTGTGTGTGTGTGTGTGTGTGTGTGTGTGTGTGTGTGTGTAAATGTGTGTGTGTTGAGGACTTGATGAATAATCGATGACTATAAAGTATTCATATTCCTAACCGCATCCAAGGTTAAAGCGTTTAAATCTCGTGGTTGAAGGTTAGAGCGCCTCTCGCAAATAAAAAAAAAGCGCATTGCCCTAATGCGACATCTGCACCTTCGCAACTGCGAAACACTGACACGGCCATTCAAAATTGCGGCATTTGCCATTCACGTCGCATTTTACTTCCCTCCACCACCCAAAACCAACCCACCCCCCCCCCTGTGTGCGGCACACTGTTGCACATACGCTCCCAAAAGTGGGAAAAAATACAAGAAGCAGGTCGCGGAGCTGAGAAAACACTTCCAGTTAACGACCTTATGTAGTCAAGAGCGTCCCCAAATTATTTTTTGTTTTCTTTGCCGATGATTGTCCTTATAATCAGTCCAGTAATCCCGTAATCCAGTCCGATCTGACTCGGCGCGCTTCCATCCTTGGTTCCAGACTATTCCCTCTTTTAGCGTTGACCCTCGTTAAAAGACAGGGATGGTGGGGGGGAAAAAAACGAGGGGAAAACGATTTTTGATAATCAAAAATGAATCGCTTCTCCTATGATCGCAGGTTTCTCTCCTATCCGCGTCAACTGTTGAAACCCGCTGCCCTCACTGCGCTCAGACGATCTGACCGGAAGCCTCTTCCAGCTTCTTGCAGCGCAATCCCGTGTGTTGCTGGGCGCATTCAACATAGTTTCTGATCGTCCTCCAGCAAATGAGTGAGCAGTGACAGAAATGTTTTTCCTTGAGGAGATGAGAGGAGGAGAGGAAGGGGGGGGTCTCTGGTAGGGTCTGCCAAAATCGCATGATCGCATGAAGAAGGGCTGTTCTGGTGCTACGTGATTCATTTACTGATGTGCGCAGCAGCATCACAGGGAGGAGACGCGCTCGGAGGATGCTGATGCTGCTCCCCCCTCTAATACGGGTAGATTTGGTGAACCGAGGGGGATGTTGGGTTTCGCCAAATGTGCCCATAGCAGGGGCATTAATAGTGGTGGTGGTGGTGGACACTTGTTGTCACTGGCCAAGATTTTCTCATTTAAACATTTGTAAAGTATGCAAAAGTCACTTCTAATTTATTAAACCTATGCACTACCATGCATATCCATATCCCCTTAAAATATTTCCATATTTTTTCAAGCTAGTAATCATAAACTAAATTTGTTATGCTTTTTATTGTTTTGATCAACAAATACAAGTCTTGTACAACATAATTTCTGAAAAGTGTGGTGTGCATTTGTATTCAGACCTCCTGAGCCGATACTTTGTGGCAGCATTTACAGCTGCATGCTGGTACACCACTGACATCTGTAGGCCAACATCGGTACTTATTCATCTTTTCCAGACAGGTTAAACTCAGTCAAACAGTCTTTGTAAGGATCAGTTTTCAAACTTTTCAACACATTTTTGGACAGATTTAGGTCTGAACCTTCTGCTCATGCATATGCTTTGATGGAAATCTCATCCTCGTGTATGTTTAGAATTATTGTCCTGTGGGAAGGTGAAGCTCTGTCCCAATCTCATGTATTTTCCTGTTTCAAACTGTTTTTTTTAAGGATTATCATGCATTTAGTTCCATTTAGATGCCAATTGTCACTGAGCAGCTTTCCTTTTTCTGCTGAAAAAAAGCATCCCCACTGAAGGATCATAGTTTTATTTGGATGGATGTTCAATGTTAGTCCCCCTATATATATTTTTTTTTTTTCTTGAGTTGTTGTTTTGTTTAAATTACCATACAGAACATTTATATAGTGCACAAATAATATGTGCAGTATTAACAAATTGTCCCACCTAAGCAGTTATATTTCAACTTCTTTTCTGACTAATGCTTTCTTAACAGTTTGGGAAAACATCTAATTCTTAGTAACTTTGAGGTTTTACTATATATTTTTTCTCATTTTAGATGGATTGCACTGAGTTTTATTTATGGTTATCGGATTTAAGAGATCTGGATAGAAATGCATGCAACCCTTGGAAGCTTTTATAAGTTTCCTTCATCTAAATTGTTAGCAGGCTTAAATTGGTCCATGACAAAAAACATCGATTGCGACAAATGTAAATACTCTAGTGAGGCAATAAAGCACTCTGGATACAGGGTTTAAGGACTTAGGATATCGGAAAACAACTTATTTAAATCATTAGTTTTTCTAAGTCCTTTGTTTTGTATCAAATATATTTCAATACAATATTTTATTGTGCTGATAGGAAATAACAGTAAAGTAGAAATCTCGTGTGTCTGGAGAGATATGTAAATAGATGTCCTGTGCTTGAATTGTGTCACCAAAGGTGCAACATGAGTTTATCAAACTAGAAAGCCTAACTGTAAGTATAGCTATGAAACCATTAAGATTTTCTACCTGTGTCTCCAGCATACTGTAATTTCTTTAAAATTCAAAAGTATTGGACAGAGTTCATACTTCGGTAAATGTGGAGTATGTACTAATGAAACAGCTAAGTTTATTTATCTTTTAGTCTAGTCTTCATGTTTTTTTAAATTATTTAATTATTTGTTTTTTTAATTTATTTATTTATTTTATGTGGTTTTTTTAGGGGGGGGGGTTAGATTATGGTCAACAAGTTGATAGAAAATTAAAATGTTCATAATATTTGGAGAGTAACAGAGAATGCTGTCTTCTCAGTGTCATTGAAGCTCTTTAGGTATTCATAACTTAAGATCCTTATTCATTATTAAAGACAACAGGCTTACACCTGTCTCTTCTGTTTGTTCTTCATTTTCATCATTGCTTTTGAGAAAATGTAATCAGAAGATCTAAAGTGAAAGAGAAGGAGACAGACTGTGGATGTTTTCAGAATAATCTCCGTAAAGGACATAAGACAACTGCTTATTCCTCTGAAAGAAACAAGGCTTATTTCACAGCTCAAATATCACAGCTGTTGGTATAACCTGCCTTATGCGGCTATCACGTTGCTTATCCACATCAATCTCCTAACTCATATCGAAAAAAAGATGGACTGACATTTAGTTCACTCAGCATTTCAACAATATGACATTAGCATTTTTATTCTCACTTGACCATTTCTCAGTGATGCGTTTGTCTGTCTGTGTGTAGGAGGGTGGTGGGGGGGTGGACTCCTTGGCAATACATTCAGGTACCATATGAGAGCATTTCTGGGAGGAAGCTGTGTCAACACAGGGGCTAGATTACTGTGACCCGGTTCCTTATTTAATCTCATGTTGCTTGGGATCTAAATCAACCTTGAGTTACTCCTCAGTTCATTTTTGATGTGGGAAACATGGCTGCTTTCCTTCTGTGGGGAGCATCTACTTTGGCTGGCCCTAGTGCAGCTTGCATAAATTGGCCATTTCTGCAGGTAAGAGATAAGGACAACAAAGGGAAACTAATTATCATTCAGTCTATGTTAAAGCCTCAGGAAAGAGCTGCTATTGACAATTGTGCCTATATCACAACAGTCATACCTTTTAATATGATCGGAACTCTAAATGAGAAGGTGGTTTATATCCATAATAAATAGGCCAAGTCTTGTTGTGAGGCTTTGGCTGCCTTGTTCTCCCAATTACGCAGACTTTGCCTAGGATAACTTTCTCTAATGGGACCACAGTACCCAACCTGGTATGAAATGGAATTTCTGGTGCTTTTTTGCTCCCCATTTTACTGCAACAACAGTTTGCATCAGGTGCTCCATGACAAATAGATTTTAATGTGAAACCACATTATTCCAATGGCGTAAAAATCATATCTGTTGTAATTCAGGGTGGAAATGACAAACATTGGCCACAGTCTGTTTAAGCACACTTGTAATATCTCAGCATCTTTCTCTGGTGATTCACGTACACCTCGGCGCTAGCATGATTAAAGATGAGATTAAATTGTTTATCATTCCCTTTTTTTTTTTGCTCCCGTCTCTAGCTGCACCACACTCCCATCTCAGATGTGTGTGTGTGTGTGTGTGTGTGTGTGTGTGTG
>JAVLVB010001001.1:5679949-5700343 GCA_032876305.1 Orestias chungarensis
TGTTTAGTGCAACTTTTCATTTCATTTGAAAGGGTTATATACTTACCTTTGGAGGAGCCGCATAGAGCAACAACTCTGAATGTATTATTCATACAATTATTTTGAAGATATGACACTGTCATTGATAACTGATATTATAGAAAAAAGCGGAGATGTTGAATTTATTCACTTTCAGGTCAGAAATGAGTAGGAAGAAGCTCAAGCTTATTAATTTCTGCCCCTATGCTACTCATGCTATAAACTAAATGCCTTGTTGTTCTTGTCAACAGGGTTAGAAATTAGGACCTCATAAAAGAGTGGCAAGAAGCAAGGTATTCTTAAAAGAAAGCCGCCAAAAAAACTTTGTCACAAGCCATTTCAAAAACATTTAGAATAAGTTGATTTGCTCAGATATGAAAAATACATGCTACAAAGGGCTTCAGACCATCTGCCATCTTTCTTGTACTTATTGTATCAAAAACAATAACAACAACAACAATAATAATAATAATAATGTAATATCTCTTAAAGGTATTACAAAGTTACATAATACTAATATATTTAGCCTAAATTCCTAGAATGTAAATTCTGTATTTAAATAAAAGGGACTTTTATTTTGGAATAATAATCCGTAAATTTTCATAATCCCTGTGTCATGACTCCTCAGAAAGGTATGAATTTTTAAGGGACAGCTCATTAAATTGATCCTGCAAAACACCTATTTCCCTATAATGGTAAGAAGCCATGCAGAAAATTTAAATTGTATGTGTCAAGGTTTTGAGAAGTGAACCCCTGAAACTTCTGTCCCTCATCAGTCAGCACAATGGAAGACAGTTTTGGAAATATGAATATGGGAATACTTTGAAAGTGACTTGGGATATAGTTTTCTATGGCTAGTAATATAATGCTTTGGAAGCTTTCATTCTGTCAGAGTGGCTACTGTGATCCGAACCACCTCAGGTGAAAGCTAAAAAATATATATCTATATTTTGGAAGAGACTGTTGAAAGATCATATTTCCGTTTGATGTGCATGGTGCACACTTTGTTCTTTTTTAAAGTTTAAGTGTTCATATTTTCTATTTTATGTCAACAGATCTAAAGAAAACAGCAAAATGGAGAATGCACAGATCTCACTAACAACTGCTTTTGCCCGGAATGTAGCAGCCAATCGTTTATCTCAGTAAGTGAATTGTTTCATTTGTTCAACACCCCAAAGCAGCACAGACTGTGGTGGTGGATGGTGGACATTTAAATCAAATTGTTGACTCCAGTGAGGTTTGAATCTTGAGTTCAATCTGTGGTTAGACTGAAGCAGAAAACACACTTTCCTAAAGATTTAAGCATTGTATTGTCTCATTTCATACCCCCCCTGGTCTCTATTTTAGGCCAGATGATTGCAACTGGTTACACAAGGTTATATATCTAGTTACATTTACTGCCAAATCACAACCAAAAAAAGTTTATTAAAGAATAATAAGTTATGTTACATTTAAAGAACGCAGATTTTCATCGAGCAGGAAGCTCGATGAAAATCTTTTTTTTCAGCTCTCCATAACAATAGAAAAAAAATGCACTGGATAAACTATCCTATTTATTTATCCTATTTTGTAAAACTTGTATCCTTCTTTCTGCCCGTCACTTTTTTGGTTCCTTCCTTGCTGTTTTTTCCTCATGTTTTTCCTTTATTCATCTTATTTTGTCTCTTTAACCTAATTCCTTGATCATTTCTTTACTATGTTCCATTAGTTTTGAGTGTTCAACTCATTATCCATGTCTCTTTTTTTCCTTCTCTCCTTCAATACATCGATTATTACTTAGTTTCCTTAATTCTCACACTTTCCTTTTTTCTGGGTAAAATTCCTGAAATCCTTCCTAGTTTTCTTCTTTCTTTTTTTGTTCAACTTCCTGGATTTTTCTCAACATCTCTGTGCCATTCTTTAATATTTCCTTCCTTTCTCATCTCCTCACAAGGCGTATTGAACTCTCATTTCCTTTCTTTCTCACATTTCTTCCTGTGTCTCTCCAGTCCTCCAGTTCTTTGTTTCCTTTGTTTAATCCTTTTTTTATTGTGTCCTCCTCTATCTAATTTATTGTGTGTCTTACCTTATTCCCACCTTTCTCATATCTGCCCTTTACTTCCTTAATTTCTTCTGTTTATCTTTTAAAATTTCATCCATTATCTGTTATTTTCACTTTGTGTCTTTTTTTGTGCTCATCCTTACATGCTGTTTGTTTTGAGAAGACTATAACTTTACACAAAAAGCGTAAACTGTTGCATAAAATTTAAGCAAACTATGCCAATATTTTTAAATAGACTTATTGCTAACATGTTATGTACCAACACCACTGGTACATGAATTGTTAACAATCATGCACTAAAAACATTTTTTATCATTATAACGTTACATGCAATCTGAGAATTGCTAGATTTTCATCAAACTATCTTTGGTCTTCCAAATTAGTTTTCTATTATACGGTTTCAAAGGAGACAGGGTTCTGACACTGTTGCGGTGGTGGCATGTTGCTTCATTAAGATGAACATGGGAGCTGTTGTTTATTTTTAGTCGATCACACACACAACACCCTGCTGTTATAATTTGCTAGCATACCAAATGTGCATTAATCTGCAGCTGAAAATAGGGCCAAAGATTTGCCCTATTTACTGACAAGTCCTCCAACCAAGGCGTCAAATAGGCTTTTTATAACAACTTTCTGATCACACTAATAAAAGCTTATAAGTTGAGAAGAAAATTGGTAAATTTAGGAACTGGACAATGGTTGAATGTTTTTCTTTGGTGCTTTCAAAAAAGATAAATGTTTTTATTGAAAAAATGAAAAAAATTTAAAAATTGTTGTGTAAAAAATTATTTTTTACTCAACTAATATATTAGGCTGTATTGGTACATATTTACTTAAAAACATTCACTTGATACACAAAGCCTTTGTGCAAGTACAAACTTGAACAAAGGGGTAGAGACCTATTTAAGAAGGTATATGCTTGACTGTACAAGCCTAAAGCAATAACTGATTAATTTTTAAACATGGACCTGTTACGACATAATAAGCAACAAATAATTTAACTCTGTTCAGTCTTGAAACAACAATTAGAATTGAAGTTATTAGCTAGTCTGAGCATAATGAGTAGGATAGAAGACTGATTAAATAATCCCTGCCTCAAAAATGCTGTACAGATTAATGTGACTGGAGTTTAAATTACTATCATATTTACCTATTTATTATTGATTTCTATTACTATTTACAACCAAGAAGATAGTAACTTCTACCTTGCTAGAACATTTAGCCAAATATAATATATAACTATGTCCAGCCAAAATGCTGTTGTTATAAAAACTAAATCAAAAATAATACACTACCAGCATCCTGTAAATAACCACAAGGTCCCATGAAGGTATAGTGCATTGATGAAAGTATGGTTACTTACAATGAAGCGTTGCGTTGGATTTGTACATATGGATATTACATAGAGCAACATAATTTCTATTTTAATCATGCTCTGCAGAACAGAAGATGCTAAGTTCATTCAGGAAAAAAAAAAATAATAAAGATCTGTGAGATTACATTTACTCACCATGGTCTCTTCTTTTTTTCACTAGCCACCTTTCTTCCCTGGATGCCCAATCCTGTATTCTAATGGTTATCTTCCATGCCGGCTTCGTCTGCCTGAGAGTGATTGTATGTACCTCACTTGCCTGTCTTCACTCCAACTTTCACTCTGCTCTGCCACATTCTAGAGAACAAACAGAGACCACTTCCTAGTGTCATTGGTCCCAATCTCCTACGGTAAGACACTGCACGTTATTGTAAATATACCAGATTCAAACTTTACTGTTCTGTCTGTTGTTGTGCCTGACCTAGAGTCTCATTTTTGTTAGAAACAGAGACAGAACAATCTGGCCAGCTAAATTTTTCTGCTTAGCTATAGACAGCATTAGCAGAACAGGGCTTTTCTTTTGAGATATAAGAATTGCTTTTCCTAAAACCCTAGTTTAAGAAACAAACCATCATTGCTCAGAATCTAAATCTAAATACCATAGCTAAAACCAACTCTTCTGCTTTTTTTACTGTTACACCTAACATTTCTGCATAATTGACCTAAGGGTGGCCATCTCTACCAACCTGGAACCTCCCTTTTGGGAGCTTGGTAGGGTGAGAGGCTTCCTGCTCCAATGCATACCAGTTTCGGTCACCTTATTTCTTTACAGATTATGTAAGTATAGGGATAAGATATGTCATATTCTGTCAGGGATAAGGCGCTCTGGTGGGATAAGGCTATTTTTAATGAAAGTACAGTCCATCAATTTATATATGCTAAATTCATAAAAATGTTCAAGCTGACTTTTCCCCAAAGTTAAGTGATGACTAATATTCTCAAACAAGGAATGAAACTGAGCTGAAATTAAGCATTTGGCTATTGAGTACTACAACATAGTGGCTGAATTCGATGTAATTTACCATTTTTATTTTTAATGATTTTCTATTATCTCATTCATTTGTGTCAATCATGTCTATATTAGGGTCCAGGCTTTCATCAGCCTTGGGTCAGAGTGTAACCTCAGTTTGTCAGAACAATTATGTCTCTGAGATCCTCCTATGACAGTAAACTTTGTCCCTGAAACATTCTTCCAGCTGCTTTATTAAGCAGAAAAAAATATGTTTGGCATAGATGCAACCATCCCTGAGTCATCAAACCTGCCGTTGAAGAGAGGAGACATTGGTTAGAGGTGCAGAACTACATATCATCAAATGGACTTCTTCTCCCACTATCATTTACTGTCCCAGTACCAGAAAACCAAACCAAATGCGCTCTCCTGAGTCCAGTCTCTTGATCAAACCCCCAGTACTCTAGTATCCTTCATTTTCATAATTCTGTACTATCTGGGCTATGTACTGGGATCTGAAGGGTTACCTTTAATAAATAAAATTAACCATCCCGCAGAGCTTCCCCTGATCTGCAGTATTTTCCATCTTCTATCTATTCTCAAATCATCCATTGTACCTATAGACTTACTTCTCTAATAAAGATGTCCTTTACTATTTTTCAGCTAGTTCCATCTATGCTAGTGGGAAAAACACAAACCAGTCTGCCAGCAAGTCTTATACAGCCCTGCTCCAGAGCCAATTTAACCATTCCTAATTGACTGATTATCTGTTCTCCTACAATCTGTCTGAGACTCCCCTCTTACTGAATTTATCTTGTCACATCATTTGACCTAAAATTGTTTAGTCCAGTCTTTTTCTGTGTCAGCTACATCTTTTTTCATAAAAAATCACTGAATTAAAAGTCAGCATTTCATTTGGTATGCTAAGCTGAGCTCTGTACTGGTTAAATATTCACTAGTGCAGACAGTGTGTCTGCATAGTGTTGTATGAGAATGAAAAATATTTGTATTCTGCAATTGAGTAGCTCTCATGTAAAATCTGTTGCCATGGTGCTTAGTGTGGGTTTATCTGGAGTCCCTAAATTTTGAAGCTCATTCCCCAGCTTAGTCTTGGTAAGTATGATCTGACAGTAAAAAATTGGTAAGAAAATAAATAGCTTCATTAAAAAATATGTCAGATATAGTTATTTACATCATTATTTAAATAATTATTTTTGAAGCACAATCACGTCTGGGTATTGTTTTCCTCTTCCAATGTTTTTGTGTTTTTTACATGCAAAATTAATAAAAATATTTACTTATTATATATGATCATTTCTAACATTACCCTCACAAAAAATGTTTGAAACAGACAGATCTTGACCTTTCACACTACTGTCCATTAGACATCCATTTCTGCAGTTTGACAATGCTAGGTTGCTTTGTCAAATGAACCTAAATAACAGAGCTGTTTCACTGCTTGTGTGTGCAACAAAAGCTGCCTAACACAGCTCACAAACCTTGTTATCATGATACATGTCGAATAAATTGTTTTTGCTACAGACCAGATGTGGATTTGCATATAAATGCAAATCCTCAAGGGTCAATGTTCCAGCTCTCCAATATTTCAGTTCTGAGTCAGAACTCTGGTTTTGAGAATCAGTCTACAGAGTGTAGGGGGTGAAAGGGCAGATGTTTTTGCATTGCATTTCATAAGTGCTTTGGAGGTTGAATAGTTCAGCCAAACCTCTGCAAAATTATCAAAACTTACATTGTTGTATGAAAGCTAATTTGATTCCTCACAGAAGTCAGTGCGGGTTTTCTTGGTGATCTGTAACATGGATTTAAGAAATTCGGAACCTAATCTACACAATCGAATGAAGGAGATAAAAAAAAGTGTTTGTGTGTGCAGAATTGTCCTTTCTAACAGATTTATGCAAATGTATACCTCAAACCTTAGGAACTTACCTGCTCAACAAACATTATGGAAAACAAACAATGCATGAATTTAACCATGGCCGGTGAAACTAATGAACATTTCTGAACAGTTCACATCAAACATTTAAGGCTGAGCCATGAATATCATTATGAGAACGAAGAAAACAACTACATGACCTTAAGTGGGTTGACTGACAGCTCTTGAGTTTCTGCATGTGCAATAACTAAGCTGAAGCCTGAACATTTAATTTTGTTAACAGGTCTGTGTTGTATTGAGTTTTCAAAAAAATTCAGTCTGGCTGCAGAAAGAGCCCAAATGTCATTCCGTCAAACATATTGAATGGGTATTATTAATTTGAACCTGAGTGGGTTTTCTTCTTCATACTGCTTATATCAAATCAAGCTGCACATTACCTTAAAAGCCCAATATAATTGGCTCAATCATTCCTTTCAGTTTCCAAATAAATTTTAAAACACACTCAGTAATAGACCATATATTTCAGGAGGAACTAAACACATTATCAGCAAATCCATACTGTTTAATCAAGAATATTTTGTTAAGGAATCTTGTACTGTATAACAAATTAGACCTTTAACTCTACAGTATTGCAACAATAAGGAAGAAACACTCTGCTACTAAAAATGCATAGATTATTAATCACAGTAATGACCTCATGTCTTAACTTGTTAGATCACAGCATTCTAAAGTCTACCATGTAACTTAAGAGGCTCCAGAAACAATTCACTGTTTAAATTGTAAGAACAGGCTTTTAGCACATGCTTGTGGTCTTAGATGTTCAATCAAAAAATTTGTAACTTTTCTGTTTTATTGCGTATGTGGGGTTTTGTGACAGGCTTTCAGCAAAACTTGGTAGCTCAACTAAGAGCCTTGTGTCTGACAAGTTGTTGTAATGAAAAAACATGCTCAACATTTTGGGCTAATTATAAAATCTCGTTTTTAAACGTCTGTTGAACTGAAAAAGAGAGGATGAACTAGGAGCTAACTGATCAATCTTTTTCTCTGTAAATATATGTTTCATGGGACTAATGGGTAAATTTAAACCAGCAGTTTGTTACAATTCAACTGGTACTGTATGCAATGTAATGAAAACTTTGTCTAAAACTCAAAAGTTTGTCCAGAAATGATACATAATAAGTGTTGAACACTGGGATACAAAAAGGTAAAAAAATGTATTTCCTAATTAATGGGCAAACAGATTTCTAATAATAAATTATTTGTTTATCACATCCCTTTTTCAAAACACACTCATTGTATATTGTTTATAGAAATAATTGTATCGTTGCTCTACGTACAAAATGCTGGTGAGTCAATGTAAGCCCAAATATCAAAACCAAAATATCCAACTGTATTTCATCTAAAATACTCCTACAAAATATTGAGTTTGTGGTACTAGGTCAATCCAGACACAATTATTATACATGATATTCTAATTATTTACTGAACATGAAACATTATTTTGTCTATGATCACTGATGGATCAGTTCTTCTCACAAAGCATTTAGCATTGGTTATTTGAATAATTAACAGCTTCCAACTATAAAAACAATCAGCTAGCACAGCCACACAAACACACACACCACAAAGTTGTCAGATGAGAAGACAAACACATCATGGTTTATCTGAAAAAAATGATCACATCAAAGAGCAAATGACATGTTTCCCTGTATGCCACATATGCATCTGATGGAAGGTTTACACATCTGCATGTTGTTGTACACAATGAGTTAGTGTGTGAAAATAGTACTGTGTCAATTTTCTAGAATAGTTTTGTTGCCTGTTATCGTTGTTATTGATTAACGTTGCCAATATTCAATATTTGTATTTCTATTATTAAAACTAATACATAAATAATAGATACAATTGTAGCCTTCACTAATTTGTGTTGGAGTCAATTCCAACACCAACATCATGAATTTTACTTTTGTTAACAATATGTAAAAAATCAATCAATAAAATTATGTGTTCCAATAGTCCCCATTAATATTCAGCTAACATAGAATATTATTGTCCATTTATGTCATCCAGTTTAGAATTATTTCCCTTTTTCTAATAGAAAATTAGGTAAAAGCTTTTAAGATGTCACATGGTGCCACACTAAAATAGTTAAAAACTAATATTTTTTATGCAAAGTCTTATAAAAAAGAAAGCAATAAAACATTTACATTTTAAATAACATAATTTAACTAACTAACTGAAAGATTAAAGCTAACTCTAGGGGAATGTTTAATGAAGATCGTACAAATAGAAATTAAAGAAAATTGTAAATCAATTTTATCACGAATGAACCAATTGGCTAATCAGTTACTTACAAAACTTAAAGTTTCGTGGTTTGTTTGATTTTAAAACTATTCAAATAAAGTACAAAAGACCTAGTGAGACATTAATCAGTCAGGGGAGTAGATTTGTTGTACACATGTAAGCAAATATCGTTAATCTGTATTTACAAATAGTCTGTTGGTTGAATACATGACTTTGATATGAGTTATTTGATTATTGGACGTTTGATAATTTTGATTGTATTCGTTTAGTGTTTCTATACATTTTCCAATTACATTTGTATGTATAAGTAGTTTGGACCAACTTTTCAATCTTCATACATTTTTACTGTCTTCTTAAAAATACACTACCTGTATTATACTGTATGTGTGTTTTGATCTCAATACCAAAATAAGTTTACGCTTGTTTAGAGTTTACTGCAGATGATTTCATGATCCAGGCAAAATAGAGGTAGAATGAAGCCTGGTCAGCAGACACTGAAATGAGACTCTTTGAATGTCATTGCGCATACTCAGTTTAGAGAAGAAATAGCACTGTTCATCATCATTAGATCACCATACCGACTGCGAATTCTTGAGATGATATCATCTTGGTGTTGAAGACTTTTCTCTTCAGTTTTCAATATATTTTAGAAAGTGTGCTCTGTCCTTCTTCCCTGAGTCATTTCACTTATTTAGACATAACATGATTTTTGAACCACTTTATTTGCATGTGTGGATTATCAACGTTGCTCATAACAGCAGGTGCAAATCTAATGCGAATACCACCAGAGTTATATATTTGCAAGGAAAAGCACTGATATGCTCAGAACTAATTTTTCCTGCAGTAGATAGTAAAATTGGTTATAAGGTACATGGCAAAGAAGAAACATCAGTGAAATTGAGGACTTTGATCAAAACATTGAAAGAACAACACACACTGGCAGCACTAAATAAAGTCTAAATGAGATAAAGGTCATCACCAAGGAGTCAGTGGATGGCTGAAAAACGGTAAATGAGCATATCAGCATCTGATTCCTTTTCTGACATGATCACATCATAGAATGTGAACCTCTATTAATAGCTCACATTATTTTTAATGTAATGACAATTTCCCATGTTCTGATTTCTACACCTGGTAATTGACTTTGAGTAAATCCATTTCTTAGAAAATCTACCACTTTAACACAGACTTCTTCACAGAACTTTAAGAAAAGTTTAATTTCCTTCTTAAAACAAAAAAAATAAAAACAAAATCATATCAGCATAGGGGAAAATAAAAATAATCCTATACGACTGGACAGATCCAGGGTAGAAATGGTCAGAGGAAGTTGTTTAAGGTTCTCATCTAAGACATCTTAAGGCAGACATGTCCAAAGTCCGGCCCGGGGGCCAAATGCGGCCCATGTTTAAATTTTATCCGGCCAGCAGCCTTTGTCATAAAACCAATAATGTCTGCCCCGCACGTAGAATTAATACATTGGGCAGCAGTAGGCTGCTGTTACCTGCAAATGGCGTAGCTTACACACTATATACTGTTCCTCATTTACCCACTAGAGGGCAGGAGCCCGTGTGACTCTTTGCCCCCAATTTTCTAAAATGACGACTATCAACAAAAAAAGAAAAGTGACTGCAAGGACTACTCCTCCCCTGAAATACGCAACAACTGTGTCTGCCTTATTTGTAAAGAGACTATGGCTGTTTTTAAAGAGTTCGTGGACACATATGATGTTCCAGACCATTTGCAGTTTGAGCTCATTGAGCTACAGTGTGACGATGAGAGCCGAGGTCGGCACCAGCAGCTTTCTATCACCAACTTTTACTGACAGCTGTAGAAGGACAGCGTTCAAGAGATTTGAGCATTTGGTAAGAAATACTAAGCTTGCTTGGGTCGACATGTTTGTGTGAGAAGACATTCTCGGTTATGAACTTAAATAAGAGCCGTGTGAGGACACGTCTAACAGACTCTCACCTATGAGACATCTTACGCATCAATACCACTGCCTTTGAGCCAGACCTGGCCTATGTGCTGCAGTCCAGATCTAAGAATCACTCATCACGTTAATGCAGACAAGTCATTTGTCAATTACAAGAAGTCTCGGACTATATGTAGATTTTTTAAGATCAAAATCAGTCATAAATTCAGACCAGTTTTCACTCAAGAATAATAACCTTTTAAAAATCTAATCAACATTCATAGTTACTAATATGTCAAATTTCAAAGGAATTCTGCACTTGTTGGTATGACTATTACTTGCTAATTTCTCTGTTACTTTATTTAGAAATTCAGTAAATATTGAACTGCCATGGTGAGATTTTTTTTTTTGTTTCACATGTAATTTGCACTCAGGAGTACAAATACTTCTGTTTAACAATAAGAAAAGATTTAGTGTTAAAAAAGTGAAGGTAAGTGAATATTCAATTGCATATGATATGAATGTTTCAAATGAACCAAAAAACATGCTTAAGATCGCTAAAATTAAAATAAAAAAGCAAATGTGAAACAAAGAATGGCTTGCTGAAATTTGTTAAATATATTTGCCAAGGTCGGCGCCACTACATTTTTAACACCAAATCTGGCCCCCTTCGCAAAACGTTTGGACACCCCTGTCTTAAGGGATCTTAAATATCTCCTTATTTAAACTTTTTGTTCAACCGGGAAACGTTCCCCTAAACATACAGTGTTGTTTTTGGTTGTAAAAGGGTAACATGAACAAATTCTACAGGTACTGGTAAAGCTTTCATGTGTGTGTAAATGTTCAGTTTTATCTATATGTACAAGGTTGATATTGCTAAATCTGATCGGATTCTAATGTGGAAAGATGCTGCAGAAGAGTGGCAATGCCTAACATATGCATTTCAATTTCCTTACAAATGTGACTCAAATGATGGGCCATAAACAGACTTTGAAATGGCCACATGTTTTATCTTATTTATTTATTTTTTCATTATTTGTTTATTATTATATGCATTCGACTGATCAATGGCCACAACCAAAAGAAGCTCCGACGTGTAGCTCTGTGCTAAAGTCTTTCTGTAAAAAAGGTTTCTACAGGGATATTTTAAGATTTTTGTAGTCGTAATATTGTAGGCTTGTTTCCCACTAATATGTATATTAGGACAGTACAAGGAAAAAGTAGCCAAGGTGGCAAAAAAAGATATTTACCCCTGTCAGCACTTTTATAATTCATACTTCTTTCACAGATGCATTGGGTAAAGAAGGCAGTGTGCCAGCACCTACCTTCCTTTGTGAAACCAGTGGTGTGAATGGAACATGTAAATCAAAAACCAGCAAGAAACACTTATGTTTCATTCCCAGTACTTTTTTTGCACAGGAAGATCATTGTGGCACTTAGCCTATTATCTTGAAATCCTGTATAAATATTCACCAACTTGGGTGTAAAACCAACATTCTAATGTAAGACTGATGTTGTTAATAGATTTTTTAAATTGTATTTGCCCAAACTGCAACCATTTTTTTGGGACTGCAGTTGAAACATAGAAAAAAAAAAAAAACACAGAAAAAAATGTTTTTTCTTGGACTACTGGCTGCAAGCTTTAGGTTTTGGAAGCTGGTAGCTTAATTCTGGACTTGCACTAATTGAAAACATTGAATGTTATCCACCATGGTTATAAAATTAACATTTGTTAACTCTTTATTACCCTGTGTTACCTTTGATCAAAGTCAGAATAAGGATAATATAACAGATAATTTATCCATTAGTTTTTATTTGAGCATTCAACAAATGCTTCAACTGATTGTTACCACTGTGTTTTCTTAGAGCTAACTCATCTGATGGTAATTTGGTTTTAACTTGCAATTAGGTATCATCTCCAGAAGGCACTTTGCATCCTTGTAGAAAAAAACAGCCCTGAAGCAATACGTCCTGTAGTATCCCAATGTGATTTTAATAGCTATGTCTAAATGGTTCTGAATATGAGAGATTTGAATACAGTTCAACACAAATATTTTAAAAATCCTGAAGCTTCTCGAAATTATAAAACTAGAACAATGGTATAGAAAGGCAAATAATAATGCTAAATAACTAGAACAGAGTGATGGTAATTAGGCTTTCCTCACCCGAAAATAATTTCTTGTTTCGAATTCATAGCTGGGTTCAGAACATGAAAGAGGTACTGAACAGATATAATATTTGTAAGGATTGTCTTGAATCGTACATTTCTGTTTGATGTTTAACTGAACTTCCAAATGTATATCATCAGGGTGTTTATATTATGCTTCTTTGTTTCGATTTGTAAAAGAAGGTTTCTAAGAAGGGCTGTGAAAGATAATGGTGAGATTATATGCTTCATTTACCAAGAGATAATGAATTTTTTAATGTCCAGAATTACCCCATTTAGAGGTTTTAATTACTCAAATTTTATGCTCAAATAAGTATTTTTCATCAATGTTACAGTTAAAATGAAAAAGTCCCAAGACAATATATGATCATAAATTCAATGATTCAAGTGAAGTGAAACTGTACACTGAAAGTCATATACGTTACAATTTCAAGTTTTAATTGTAACTCATTTTACCTACCAACAATGTGATGCAAGGTGTAATTTACATGAATTTAAATTTTTGGACATACGGGTACTAAAATCAATTTAAACAACACAGAATATTTAAAATAATATTACCACTCAGTTAAACTGAAGAAAACATATAAAATATCTGCATTTACTTTAATAGTTTAGAATATTATTAAAAATTTTGTTTATTTCAATAACGTAATTTATTGGGTGAGACACAATAAGTAGATAAATTACACACACAGATGTCAGACAGATTACATTTAATTAAAAAAAAACATTTCAGATTAGAATATCACATCAGATTTATAAAACAGTTTGATAAAGGGATGTTTTTGTGCTTGTTTTCCTAACAAGGAAAATAAAATCGGACTAATTATTGACCCTGCAAATAGATAACAGTTCCTAAATACATATCACATCAAGTGCATATGATGAGAATATAATTACTTCGCAATTTTAATGTTTGCCCTGTTTAACCTCAGATATTTAGTTTTGGTGGAATCCTGACAGGCAAAATTGAGAGTTAAAATTTGGGATGCAGCGATACCAATTTTTTCAAAAATAAGAGAGTTTGCATTTGAGCACTCACGATACTGATACCGAGTATTTATGCCACTACGCATATAGTTACTTTGGATTTTATTTTATTTTTTTCACACATATTGTTATTTAAACAACTTTCCCCGTTTTGTGCAAACATACAATACAAACACAAATTTAAAAAAAATTTCAAATACTAAAATGCTTTTTTGTGGTACTGAGGACAGCGACTCAGTGTGGCGTGGTTTCTGTGCCGCCAGGATTGCGGGCGCGGAGCTGTCTGAGGAATCAATGGTTGTGGGCGTCTGTGTGCGAATCCCAGGAGCGCTCGCTAATGGGTTCCTCGGGCGGGCGCTAAACTGTCGCGCTCGGCTCTGTGTCTGCGCTCGCGGCTCTGCTGAAAGGTTAGTGAGTCTGAGAGTATGAATCAACTTGTGTATTTGGAAGGAATTATTTATTTGGATGAAAAAGGCCAGTCTTTGATTAGCAGAGTGCGCGGCTCATTTGCATATACTGTAGAGTCGCGGAGCTGAGCGCGAGCGGAGTGAGCTGAGCGAGCTGGCGGTTTGTAGGAGTTGAGCGCGTGACCGGGTACCTTTAAGAGGGTGCGCGCACCTAGGATTCGTGCGCACACCTTGCGGTTGTTGCTCCTTCAGGTGGCTCTGTGCTCGTGGATCTGGTGGCACAGAGATCACGGCATAAGGGTGGGCCCGAGCCTAAAATGGTTGGGCCCAGGCCCACCCAGGCCCAACAGTAGCGCCGCGGGTGGGTGGTATCGGTGTTGTGGTATAGGTGGCAATTTTATGAGTATGAGTAGAGTACTTATGCCCGGTATCAGACTGGTGCTTCCCTAGTTCAAATCATTGAAAAGCTTTCTAAGAACTCCAAAAAAAAGATTGTAGAAACTAAAAGTAAGAAGTTGTATTTGAAGAGAGCGTGCAAAGTTAAAAAAATTATTTTACTATATAAAAAAATATCCCACAGTATTCAAAAAAATGTCCATCATAGTAAGGTCTTGCCAGCCAATCAATTCCATCCCAAGAGAACACTGTAGAGTACAAAAAGGGGTCTCCAAGGGAAGTGTGCAAGGAGAGACCCCTTTTATCTAAAGGAACTCTGTAGGTTAGTTTACAAGACAAAATATAGACAAGTACAAGGACTGCCTAGATTACGTGTTTTTGTAGAAGGATTAAAACGGAATTCTTTTCTCTGCAGAAAACCTTTGCAGATGCCAAAAACTAAATAAGACATCCAAGGAAAGAGCTTCAAACCAACTATAAAGGTATTTTTATATTTGTTTGTATTAGATAATGGGTATTTGGAGAACTAACATGGAAATCTCATCGGTTTTTACCTTTTTCGCCGCCCATATAACCAGCCTGTTTTACCCAGTCAGACTGGAAGAGAATTGAAAACATTGTGTGAGTAAACCTCCAGCATTTCCTATCCTGTTTCTAATGGTTTCGATCAATTTGTGTTTCTTGGATTTTCCTGTCTTGCCTTGCCCTCTAAATACCTCACTATTACTTATTATGTAGACATTGGTCTGTGTCTGATTTTGGATTTTTGATCCAAAATCTGAACCTTGGACCTGTTTGTTTGTTCTGCTTTCTCTGTATCGACCCAGTTTCTGAATACGGATCACAAGTTATGCCTAGCCCCTGTATTTTTGTAATTTGTATTTTTTGTCTGCCTTTTCGCATTTTAGATTTTTTAATAAATCCTCAATTTATCTGAGCGGTGTCGGTTGAAATTCTGGGTCTTTCTACCATGCCACCGATCATAACAAATAAGCACTTCACTTTTTTGTCTTTTTATCCACGACTTTAATTCTTATGTATGTTGATGAAGCACAAAATATGTCACCGTCAAGTAAATTCAGTTTTATTCAACATTCAGTTTAACTCAACTATCTGGCAAAACATGTTTCAGACATAGGTAGGTATATAAATGTGGTCTTTGTTGCAAACTTGTATTGTAATGAATTTTACTCTTTGAAGCACTATTCTTTATATAAATAGAGAAATAGTAGTCCTCATCATTATGTGAAAAGATTAATGTGTCTTTTTTTATTTATCATGAAAGGTCTTTTAACTATTTACAATTATAATTAGAAAATCTCAGTGAAAAACTTCCGAAGGGGATCTAAAAGAATACAAGGTCGGATGGATTTTCCAAACGTTTTGGAAAATCTACATCATGAGATTATTTGCAAACTTGAAATTATTGCAAACTCATTAAGAGAGGTTTTATTGAGTTTGCAATAATATTATTTATAGAAAACTTAACCATAGGTTTACCATAGTTATTTTGGTGTATTCCATGTAAAAAAAAAAAAGTTAAACCAATGATTAGAGTTTACAGCAATCATTTTAATTTATAATTAGGTGTACTTTTTAATTTTTAAATACAATTTAAATGATATGCAACTGTTAATTTGTTGTTCCTTCTAAAATTGAGCTCACTGAATAAGTTACTTCGATTCCTGTTTTCAATATTTCACTCATTAATATCCAACATGTGTGCCACTTTGTTTTTTAGCTCTCCTGCCTAACTTTTTACTGTGTTTAATATAGCCTAGTGTCTCAGCAAGGCCGTGCCAGCTGCCTCGTCTGACTCTTTGCTCAAGTGTACCACATACCGTGTAAGAGAATTGCTGGTTACACTGCTCTTAGGACCGGCAGAGAAGCAGCAGGTTAGAAAAAAACACCTCCCGGGAGAAATGATTCAAGCAATTGGAGAGCCAGAGAGGCGAATAAAGTGAGCGCAATTTCAAAGGGGAAATAAATGGAGGTCATGGTGTTTTGATGTTCCTGTACTGGTCACAAAGATAACTTGGCTGATGATGGAATCAATCACACCTTTGTGTCAGTGAATATTAATGAAGACATGTTATCTGTTGTTCTTTTTTATTATAATTTTTTTCCTTCTTAGTATTTTTAGTAAACAGTGTTATCATGGAGCTTTTCCATCTCTAGCTACTCGCAGGCTGAAGTGAGAGTTTTTAGCGGCAGCACAGTGTGATACAAGCTGAATCGAGGAATATTATTTGAAATGTGATGGGTGGTGGTTGTTTTTTTTCCCCTCTGCTGTTCTTTTTCTTGTGTTTTTGTTGTGACAAGTGAGCACAAGGTCAAAACGGAGTTTATCCTCTGATATCACCTGACAGTCCAGACAAGAGAAACGCTCACTTAATGTGACACTGCTTTGGTGTCTGCAGTCAATATGCCACAGAATCTTTCATTTCCTAGGCGCCAGAAATTTACAACTCATGCTTTGACAGGAGGAGTAAACATCTCTAATATTACCGGGGCTGTGGTGTTCCTGTACACTAAAGTAAACCTACCCTGCATGATCTTCAAGAAATCCAAGCAAAACAATAAAGAAACCATATTTCTTGACAATGTACACTGCCTTTCAAAACTATTTATACCTCTTGAACATTTTAAGGGTTTGTCTAAATACCAACTTTGCCTGCATGGAGACATTTTTCATTTCTTTTTTTCAAAGTAACTCTAGTACAATCACAAAAGATGCAGAGCTTCTGTGAACATCAGTTTTAAACAGACAAATTCAGACAAAGCCTTTTGTCTGTCATTGACACATATTTTGACTTCTCATGGGGAAGCTTACATACATCAATACCACCAGAAACTGTGGGGGCAGTGTTACTCAGTATACCTTTACATGTATGCATTTAGCAGATGCTTTTGTCTAAAGCAACCTACAAAAGAGGGTCAAACATTGAACTACAACACAGCTTACAAATTAAAAGTTACCTGCAGTATCCTGGAAGAAAATTTAACATTAAATACAACATTTTATTAAAACAGAATACAAAAGTACCATACATTGAGTGCAATATTCTAACAGGAAGTAATAAGTGTATTAAGAGCTTTCAGGGCAAGAGATACTTTTGGAAGAGCTGGATCTTCAAGGATTTCTTGAAGGTGGACGGAGAATTTAATACTGAGATAGTGCATGAAAGAGCGCTTCACCAGCGTGGAACCAGAGATGTGACGAGCCTAGATTGACCTATGCAAGGTGTTGGCTGTGTTAGTTGGCGCTTCTAGGAGGAACGACGCGTGCAGGCAGTGACATAAGGCTTTAAGAGGTTGTTGAGTTAGATGGGCCCTGAACTGTCAAACACTCTGTTTGCCAACATTAGTGATTTAAATTTGATTTGAGCCACTAAAGGAAGCCAATGGAATTCAGTGAAGAGGGGTGTACCATGTGCTTGCTTTGGCTGGTTGAAAACCAAGCGGACTGCAGCATTCTGGATCATCTCTAGCGGCCTCACAAACACAGGCTTGAAGATCTGTTAGGAGGACATTGCAGTAGTCAAGGCGGAAGATGACTAAGGTCTTTACTAGGAGTTGCGTCACATATTCAGGTAGATATGGCCTAGTTTTCATGATGTTGAATAGAGAGAAGCGACCCTTTTTTTTTTTACAACCTTGGTGGGTACAACAGATTGGGAGACATTCAGAGATTCACGCTGATACTTAGAGGTTGTCTAGAGGAAAGAACAGATACAGCTGAATATTGTCTGGATAGCAGTGATAGGAGAAGCCCTGCGGAACAATGATTGGGCCTAGCAAAGTAGTACATTACAAAGAGGAGGGGCCTTATTACTGGAACTTGGGGCACCCCTATGGTGAGGTGGTATAGCAATGATGTTTGGCCTTGCCATGACACCTTTAAGGATCATCTGGTAAGTTAGGATTTAAATCAGGAGTGTGCACTGCCTTTGATGCCCATATCTGCCTGCTTGTTAAGTAGGATCCCATGATTTACAGTATGAAATGATGCTGGATCGTCCAGCAGTATTCAATAAGTAGAAGGAAATGCAATCAGTAGAAGGAACAAAGAAATAAATGACAATCAAATAATTAGCATTAACCTTTTAAAGAAAGGCCCTGCTGGATGCCTTGAGAGACATTCAAATGTTTTTCATAATAATTTTTTTAAGCTGTCTGACCAGGGAGAACATTTCCCAGCCAAATGTTGTGTTGTATTAAATTGCAGTGTAGACTGATCCAATTTACAGTGATGCATTTTTTCTACATTTATTTTCTAAGAATGCAAAGTGAAATTATTTTGTCCACCATCACCATTTTTGCAATACTTGGAAACTTACCTATGAATAAGAAAGCTAACTCAGAACTGCCCTCTAGTCGATGCATGTATGAAAGCCCTTTTAAATTAATAAACATGGTAAAAGCAGTCATTATAGACAATAATGAAAATAGACAGACCTGTTGACGTGATCTTTAGGGTTGTATCCTATAGGAAAGGTAACCTATGTCTCAGCCTTTTTTACCCTCTAACACATTGTGTTTAAGGCCTCTGTCTGGCTTCCCTGTCCGTGCTGAATCATATTCTCTTAGCCTAACACTCCCACTGCCGTGTTTCCAGTGGTGTCTTTGAGTAATATTCACTTTTAGTGTTTGAGCACACATAATGTTCCATAGAAAAGGCAGAATGCAGAATGTTTTGTTTGTCCTTCACTTCGCTTATGATAAACTGAGCACATTTTTTTAAGAATAGCTTTGACCTTTCCATACTTTAAAAAGGGCAACATTTGTGGACTGCACAATTAATAATTGTGTAAAAAAGACCACTTGATCTATGGATCTCTGCACCTACTTCAGCGGTACAATGAGCTTTTCTCTCTCTCTGCTTAGCCATAGCCATGTCCTGGTATGTTTGCAGTTTAACTATACACTTACCATTTTTAAATTATTGATTCAACAGAGCTCAATATGAAATCCAAAACTTGACATTTCTAATTTATTTCAGTTTTTAAGTTTTCCTTAACTCGATCCCTGACCTGTGTCCTGTGTTCCTTGGTTCGTGTGATGCCGCTGATTTCCTAATGATGTCTAACAAACCTCTGAGGCATCAAATTACATAACAGATACATTTCTACTGTGACCAAAGATTTTTGAAAAACCTTTGAATGCGATTTTTTAAAAATAAAATAAAATAAAAATACCTGTTGTGCTCATTTTAACCGTTCTGATGTTACTATGATCTTGTTGGTCTCATTGAAATGTAAAAGGAATTTAAAGAATAGCGTTCCTATAAAATGAGTTGTAGCGTAATCTGCAGAACATTTCTATACTATTTCTGCAGTAGCATTTTTTTTGTCATGGGCCCAGTTGTTTAGTATGCAATGGTTAAATCATCATCCTCAAAAAGTAATTTAAATTAACTTCTTGCACAGATATCTATCCAGCAAAGTGGTCCACAGAGGCAAGAGACTATCAGAAAATTAAAAAAGGACACTTTTTTTCGATGAAACTAAAACTAAACAAAATTGAGCGCAGCAAAGCCTCATACACATGCCAAGATCCTACTGACAGACTCATTTTTTTTTCACTTTGATTTTTTCCCGTTTTAATAGATTTGAACAATGTAATAGAGGCTCCCACTCTCTTGTATCCTCTGTCTCTGACAAAACAGTCCAAGTTACAGAATCAGAAATACTTTATTAATAATTTTCAACAAAAGAAAAATGCTATTTACACATAAAAGTGGCTGTAATAGTACAGAAAATACTGTACTCAGCAGTTAAAAATTATAATTATTATAAAATTACCGCACATGCAGGTTACACCAGACATAATTATTGTATTGTATTAATGCATGTATTAATTATTGTTATCAATGCTGCACGGTGATAACAGTGCCAGTGCCATCATCTACCTAGGTGTGTGTGTGTGTGTGTGTGTGGGG
>JAVLVB010001001.1:5708646-5732268 GCA_032876305.1 Orestias chungarensis
TGACCTATTTGTCAGGTTGTCTTTTCAGTCACTTTATAGGTTGTCCACTGGGGGTAACCAGAGTTCATCTACTGGAGCGCCTCTCCAGTAGCTTACCTGGCCAGGTGCAGCCACTTGGTGGTAAGGAGCTGAACCGGCATAAGAGGAGCGGTGGACCATTTACTCAAAGCCTGAGTATTAGTTGCATCCGGCAACCTCAACGCTCAGTGCCAGATTTCTCTAGTTGCTCACTAGTGATTACTTGCTCTCCAGTTTATTTCTTATGTCTCTAGTTCTCCAGTTGTTTGTTTATTCCCGTAGCCTTTGAGAATTTTTGTGTTTTGATACTTTGATTTTTCCCCTTTTTCATGCTCTTCATCATCTCCTCTGTTCCCCCCAGGTTTCCACCGTCACCAGAATACACACCTTCAAGAATCCCCTCGATCATCACAATCCTCTGGTTTCACCACTCAGTGGTTTAGCTCGGTCTGCTCGGTCCAGCCTCCGTCATCCATCGTGTTGTCCCCCTGGACAACCTGCCCGGACTGGTAAGACTCACCACTCACTCCTCCTGGCGTTCTACACCATCCATCTACAAAGTAAGACAGTTCTCATTACTCATCACGCTCCGCCCGCATCACATCACTCGTTCTGCTTACCCCTCAGTGGTCTCCGGTCTCCCGCGTCGTTCCCCCTTCCTCTGAGTTGCTCACAGAACTGTTCGTTGCCTGCTGAGTCTGGATTCCCGTCGCCGATCATCTCTGGTTCCACTCCGTCATCTGTTGCTGTTTGTCCACGTTGGTTAAAGATCAAATCCAAACTCTACAATAAACTTTATAATTGTACTCCTGAGAGTCCTCGTTTTTATGTGGGTCAGAAGCTTAAACAATAGTATGACACTATTCAGTTAAAGGACATGATTATCTCTCATGCCCCATTTGGACTGTGTTCCTTATTTGCCACTCAACACCAAGGCTTTTTTGTTTTTGATTTTACAGTTTTGGATTTAAAAAGAATATTATACAAAAATATTGAATTATCATCAATGATTCAAGAGATCTCAAAATGATGGAGTATTGTGTAAATTTTTGAATAAATGACACTACTTCCAGGGATTAGGAAATATGCGAGCCTTTGCGCTGATGTTGAAAGATAGATGAGGAATGATTGAAACCACTATCATGTTTGTCTATTTAATCCAAAGCAGTAGCCAGCAAGCAGTTTTCTTAGATAAAGTAAGTGTGTTTTAAAGTAAGAATCAGAGTTAGAAAAAATCTGCTTGATCCATGTACAAACTACACAAATATGAGCAGTGTAAGTCACTTTTAACAACTGAAAAAAGGAAAAGACAAATATTTCAAATGATGCACTTTTTTAGATTATCATTAATGTCTGGCTGGACCTCCTTTATTGCAGTGCTTCATAAGGATTAGAGCTGAAACAGAAAGTGATGTCTATAAATTCCTTTGAATTCCCAAATCTTTAGAGATGTAAAAAAAACAAGACTGGAAAAAATACCCGACGTGTCCTCTTTAGCATTTTGTATTTACAAAGAAAATTACAGTTGGATGACAGAAACATTCTGATGACATCCTATGATTAAATAGTAGCTTTTGCCTGTGTCCAAACCCACACTGTGTCTCTCAAGTTTAAACCAGGAGACACCACTGGCACGAACAAACTCATTCTTTTCAAACCTTAGAATAATGACACAGCTGACGTCTTAATGGTAAATGAGGATAAACAAAGCCTGAGCTTCAAGACAAACTGTCAAGTAAAAAACAAATGCTGTTATTCTTCAGCACAAACCCCACAATTCAACGCATCCAAAAGTCAATATTCACACTTGGCAGCACAGACAAAGATGAAGACGAGGTGTGAGAAGTACAAAACATGGTGCAGTCTGGAATGGGCCTGAAGCGCCACATGCCATTGATTCAGAAAGTCTCCATCTTTACATGCTGAAGACTTTGTTCCATAGCTGAGATACTAAAAGGCTGTAACAACATAATCACAAGTGTACATTTTTATTTGTCAGAGAAAGAAATCAACACCACAGGTGCAGAAGCAATGCACTGACCAGATCTGACTAATTCTTTAATAGAGTAGCTGTGGAGATGAGAAAGAGCTATCTGGTTACTTACAAGCAAGTATATACATTGATTCTTTTCACATGTGATCACAACAATACCAACAACTTTAACATTTAGATTTCCATCCGTATATTTTGTTGAAATTTATGTGACAGACCACGCAGTACGCAAACATGTTAAAGGAAAATAACATTATCATATGTCTTTTTTTTTCTAGTAGTAAAAAAAAATACAAATATTTACCGTAGGAATACTCTCTAGTCCAGATGTACTTAGTTCTTTGCTTTTACTGATATTCTGGCAACTTCAGACTTAAAATTTGTTTTAATCAAGTTCAAAATGCCACATATATGTCTAGATCACTTTTTACATTCACATTAATAAGCAATTGCAACCATCTAAGCTTGATGCTTCCGCTACCAATAGATGGCATGTCTAACAAAATATATGGAGTAAAAAAGGATCGAATGGTAGCCCTGGATAATGAGACAATGGTCTACAAACATTAAATATGGACGTCGTTTTTTTTTTGTTTTTGTTTTTTTTCACGAGGATCATTGCATTACGTGAAAACACTGGTGCTGCATGGTTATGTAAAAGGTGTCTAAACTCTCCTTTCCATCTTTTATCACATCTTAGATTATAATAATAGCTTGTAACAATTATCAGGTCTTGCCTGAAATTGTCATGTGGACTGTGTTTGTCCAGGAGAGAACTATATAGGGCAACTAATATTGCTTTCTCTCAACAATGTCTTTCTTCCTCCCGTTTCTCCTTAAGCAGTTTGTGGAGTGCACAATTAATTAGTTTTATTAATTAATAGTGCACAATGATTCTTTTATCTGAGCCAAAGACAGTGAGCTTCTGTGAATGTTTGCTATTGTTTAGTTTGTCTTGCATTTTCATATGCACTAGGTGTGAAATTATCTCACATTTCTTCAAATATATGTGTTTAAAGCATGGTAACCAATCATATTTGGTCTACTTAATGCTTTTTTGGTCAGACAAGGTTTTTTAACAAACCTCCAAATTCTTCACAGGACAATAGCATTCATACTGATATTGTATTATACATATTTACACATTTATTTACCAGTTGTGTAACTTCTTAAAGCAACTGGTTAAACTACATTTGATTATAAGGTGTCAAAGAAATAGTAAAGTCACAAAAACATGTAACAACTTTAACATGATAAAGTCTGTAAAAAGTGAATGTGATGTGAACACTTCTGCAAAGCACTGTGCACTGTGAAGGTTTAGAATATTCTGTGACAGTTACTTTTGGACATTGATAGAAAGGCAATTTAAAAATAATGCAGACACACATTTCAACCCAAACCGTGCAAATGAATATACCTTGTGGGATAGAATTGTCAGGTCAGTGCACAACTTGTTTGACCTACAAGATGAATATAAAGCAATGACAGAGGGAGCCATATTGTATTGATTGATAAATGCATTTTCCCTTTTTGTGCAATTGGCTATCTGTCAGAGCCATGAACATCACCAGGAACACAAATATGACCTTCTTCCTTATTGCCTGCTTTTTTGTACGGTGTGGCCTTGAATTCTCAAGTTAACATCTTAGCCATTTTGAAAACTGGCGACTCTGACGAATGGAAGCTCTGACTACTGAGAGAGTGGTCAGGACAGCTTAGATATGGAATTAGTTTTATTCATGAGGAATATTGTAATATGTGAAAACTCTGTTTGGTACTGCACGGTTATGTAAAAGGTGTCTAATCCACTCCATTCTGGCTTTAATCACAGCTATCAAAAGCTTAAAAAAAGCAAGTATTTATGATCATGCAAATGAGGGCAGCTCTTAGCCCACATTTTGTGCAGAGGAACAAAAAAAAGAAAAACCCTGAAAAAACAAAAATGGTTCTGCTGTCTATCAGAAATCACAAATATCTTCTTTTCTTTGACAGACATTTAAAATCTATTAATTTCCACTTGAAAAATCTTCTTTGCATGCCTGCTTAGTAATTTGTAACAGCTTTTCTCTATTGTCCTTTTTGTTCTCATAAATCAAGCAATCATTTGCTCTGACTTTGAAAATAATGAGTACGGAATAATGCAATGACAAGGTTGTTTATGAACAGATGATTGTCTACAGGTATTTAAGATTGTTTGAAATAGGTATTTCAAGTTCAGAAAATATTGATAAAAGCCTTATTAAAGCAGGCTTGTTTGTTTGAAGTTGTGAATGAAAAAGACATTTTTCTCCATGGGCATTGCCCCTTGATTTAGACGTAGGTTTAAATGATCTTTTTTTGGCTTATTAATTTGCAAACTTTAAGCTTTCTCAATACTGAATATCATAAATTTGCCATAATATACAATTTTAAATATAATATTCAATGTTGATATGTAGTTTTGAAAAGTGTGGAATACGTTTCAGGTATTTTTCTAATCTGCATAGGTATCATCCATCCATGCATACGTCCATCCAGTTTCTGTGCATGTTTTATATTTATTAGGCATAAATGTATTTTTTTAAAGTATTGAAAACTCTGGACTATGAAAGAGGCATTTGATATGAGAAATGTACTACAACCCTTGATTCTGCATTTAAAAGGTAAAACACAAAAACAATATCAGCTTAAAAAAACCAACAACAAAAAAACAAAGACAATTTTCTTTAAACATGTAGCTCTGCAAACAACCAGTGTCGAGAATCAAGGGTGTTGCTTGCCAGCAGGGGTGAATATTGATTTTCAAACTCATCTGCGTCTTGTCAATAAATCATCTAGGAGCAGAAACTGTTTGCACTTGCCCTGCATGTTCATGGTTTGAATTAAACCAGCAAACAGTAATCAGCTCTGGGAAAGCAGATAGCGAAGCACATCAAGCAGGTGTCTTGTGTAAAAGGATTCAAAGAGTTGCACAAAATATTACATTTAACTTTGTACATGTGTATGTTTTTGTTTTTGTTTTTTTCATTTTCCGAGCAAAGGCAGAGGAATTCATTAAAAAGCTCACCCCTCATAGCAACAACTGACAGGCAGGAATTTCTCAGACAACCTAATACATGGTGCTGTGTGAGGAAAATAATTTTATAGAACAGGCGTCGATTTGACAGCACCCCAGCAAGATTTTTATTTTTTTATAAGTGTAATGCTTCATACTTTATTTTTCTTGCTCATTTGTATGCCAGAAACCAAATGGAACAACCTTGGAGTCTTCAAAGCAGGTCTCCCAGGTAATGGAGGCGAACATTAGCCTGCGCATCTGATCAGCTCTGACTGGGGTTTTCATCATGTAGATCCAAAATTGAAGGAGTTTTGCATGTTTACTAAAAATTAAAGCCGGGGAGGATCTCCAGTGTTATCTAATCTTCCTAATCTAATTTTCCAAAATTAAAATGATTCTTTGTTGTGGTTCATTAATTTCAATCAAATCATTGTAATTAGGACAACTGCTTGCTGCAATTTTTTTTATTAATTCAGATTTTTTACTAGACAAAAAGAACAGAAACTCAGCAGTGAACACCACAGGAAACAATATACTTAACTCCAAATAAAGGAACAAAAGAACAAGAAGATGCAATAATTAATCTTCCAGAGAGTCCAACTACCCAATTCTGCCCTAATTGGCTTTAACAGGTGGTGAAACAGTTGAATTCAAAAATATATATTTTTTTCTTCTCTTTAATGCATTAAAGCTATGCGATATAACCATTTTTGGTCTCTAATCCTTAAACCAGCCGGAGGTTTATTAAATTAAAACAAAGGAATAACCTTAAGGGATAATGCCCTGATCAATAAATCGTGATAATCTTGAAAATCCTTACTTTCTGATCTCTATGACAGAGTCTGCAGAACATTTCTTTTTTATTCATTGTGAAATTTATTAGGATAAAAAAGAAACATTTAATTTTCAATATGCATTGTATCCTATGAATAATGTCCTTGTAAACGAATATTTACACTTGTGAATTAAACAAATTGTACAAAACTTTTACATATATACATCCTCAATGTGCAGATCAATACATTTAGCTGCACAGTTTTTTAAAAGATAGTTGCAACTTCAGATTCTGTAGCCACTGTAACAATGTTGGGAATCTCCTGTTGACCAATGACATGTCCTGCCTCAGCTTCATGCGGCTGCTGAGGGAAGTAGGAAGGAAGTGTCCCAGATCCGGAGAAGGTCTGCATGCTGCTTCTTGGTTTTGGCTGGTTTGTGCTGTATCCACAGTCTTTCCTAAAGCTGTGAGGATTGTTGAAAACAGACAATGGGGAAAAGCCTATTGTGTAGGCATTTTCTGTGGAGTTTCTGTAGCCCCTTTGTGGTATCACACAGTAGGCACTTTGGCATTCCCTAGATAAACTGTTACCAGCACCTGAAACAAAGTAAAGCAAACAAAACCACAATGAGACACAGTAAGTGCAGAATAATGCAACAAACAATAATTCTTCATGTTAACTAGTTTAAGATTATTTTAAATGCAGTGGCAGGCTTGAGAAGTCTGTGAAATTATTAAAAAGATTTACTATCCTTATGTGCTGCCATTAGTATTTTTCGGATTTTCTAAAAGGTAGACGTCTTCATAAAAAATGAAAATCTGTGTGATTTTTATTGACTTAATATTTGAATGCTATGTTAAACTTAATTTTCCCTAAAAAAATGTTGTAGTCAATATTCAATATTTTGGTACAAGATATGTAAAATAATGTATAATTACGGAGCTCCAAACACATCAGATTGAATAGATGTTATTGGAGTAAAGGGCTAAACAAATATGCAAACTACTAACTGAAGATTTACGTTTGTAAAAAGTTACGAACTGGACATTTGGTCCTAAAACTGAACTTAAGCCAAGGCGGTTAAGATGCCAATCAAAAGACTTTTAACTTTAAATTAAAAAAAAGAAAAATGTAAAAATAAAATTACAAAAAACTCCAAAGAGTATTGCTTATGAAATTTGGATTAATTATGAACATGTAGGCACAATGGTTTTTGTTCTATTTCAAAGCTTACTTTTCAGTCTGGGTTGGAAGGTGGTGAAGTTCTTCTTGCCACCATCGCCAGAGTCAGAGTCACTGTCATTAAAGTCACTGTCCCCTTTACCGCTGTCCTTCACGCTCAGCTGGTCATTGTTGCTGAGGCCGCTGCAATCAACAAAATACAGTACGAGCATGAATACACTGCATTAGCTTGATTATTGATGTGTTTTCAAAAATGCAGAAACTAGGCCTTTGTTGTCTGTCTAACCTCAAGCTGCACACATGCCACATTCAATAACTTTCATGCATGGATAGTAAGTGTGTTTTTTTTATTCAGGTTTTACTTCTACAAAGTACATAAAAAAGGAGATGACTTTTTTTCTGTTAACTTACCTCACTTGTAAGCAGTATCTGTCACCTTGCCACACAGACGTTGGCTGGAAATGCTTGGAGGGCAGGAAGATCTAAGAGAGCAAACAGAGTGACAGTAGAGCGCTTAGATTCCATTTCTGGCACACAGATCAAGGCAACATCATGAAGCTAAAAAGATGAAAAATGCTGAGAAAAAAATATACACTGGATGACTCACCTTCGATTCTGAGTCTCTGCTTCTCTCATCATACAAGCAGGAATCATCTAAAGACAAAGATATCCTCTCATGGAAGAACCCCTGCTTGCCAGTGTAAATGTTTGGTTCCACAGCACTGAGCATGGAGTGGGGCCCGCCGTCAAACAGGCCTTGGCACACGTCTCTCTTTCTGCCGCGGCTTCTCCTTCGCCCATGGCTCCGTTTGCACGTGAGGGTGACTGCCACGATTGCAATTAACAGGAATGCACAACCCCCACTAAGCACGATGATTATGATTAGTGAGGCATCGAACGAGGACCCTTCCTCCTCACTTGACCGCAGAACAATGACAACCTGGTCTTCGGGGGGTTCTGTGTCTGAGACCACAAACCTGATGGTGGCGCAGCTAGAGAGAGGGGCCCTGCCATTGTCACTGACTGTGATTTTAATTTCCAACATGTCCCGTATTTCGGCTGTCAGCCACTGCTTCAAAGCAATTTCTCCAGTTTTTTTGTTTATGCTGAACAGCTTTGGGTCACCTTCCAGAATCTGGTAGGAGAGCTCGCCATTCACCCCCTCATCAGCATCTTCAGCTACTACATGAAGGGCAAGATAGCCTGAGGGCGCATTGTAGGGAATAGGGATATCAGCAGAGTTATTCAGCAGGACCGGGAAAGTGAAATATGGATAGTTGTCATTCTGATCAACAACTCTGATCCGGATTGTTGAGGTGCTGGAGAGTTGGGGGAACCCTCTGTCCTCAGCTTGGATAACCACCTCAATCTGCTGGAGAATCTCATAATCAAAAGACCTCAGAGTGTACAAGGAGCCTGAGAGTGAGTCTATAGAAACATAGGTGGACACTGGAGATCCTCCAGGCGTGTCTGAGACAGAGTCCAGGAGTTTATACGACACTTTTGCATTCTTTCCTAAATCGGGATCTCGAGCAACAACAGTGGTGATATATGAGCCAGGGATGTTGTTCTCCAGAACTGAAACTTCATACACAGACTTACTGAACAGAGGTGGGTTGTCATTCTCGTCTGTCACGCTGATTGTATACTGTCTGGCCGTCTTAAAAGGGGGAGACCCCAGATCCTCTGCCACTATTGTTAAGTTATATTCGTGGATCTTCTCTCTGTCTAAAGCAGCTGTGGTTACTATCATAAAGGTGTCACCATAGGCCTGCTGCAGGCGGAAATGCTCGTGCCCGAGCAGGCTGACTCGCACATACCCGTTGGAGCCGGAGTCTCTGTCCGTGGTGCTGATCAGCGCCACGAAGCTCTCCGGCGCTGCCACCTCCGTGATGAAGGCCGCTGTGTCGCTGGTGGAGGTCATTGGCTTGACGCTGATCTCCGGAGCGTTGTCGTTCACGTCCACGACCTCGATCACGACCGTGCACGTGGAAGGGACGGAGTTCTCGCCCCGATCGCGGGCTATGACGCTCAGGTCAAAGGACTTCCTCCTCTCGAAGTCGACCGGCGCCCTCAGCGTCACGTCACCGGTGTTAGGGTCAACGTGGAAAGTTCGGGCCGCTTCGGCTGAGAGCTCGTCCGGGAACGCGTACACGACCTCCCCGTTAACCCCCTGGTCCGGGTCGTAGGCGTGCACCGTCAGCACGCGGTGACCCACCGGGGAGTCCTCGTTCAGCTCAACTTTTAGGGTGCTGTGCTCGAAAGTCGGGCTGTTGTCGTTAAAGTCTACTACTTTGACGTGAACGGTCATGGATCCGGACTTTGGAGGCGCTCCTCCGTCAGACGCCGTCACCTGCACGGTGTAGGAGTCCTCTACCTCCCTGTCCAGCTCCCTTACCAGCACCAGCTCTGCAAACTTCACCCCGTCCTCCAGTTCGCGCACTTCCACCGCAAAGTGGCTGCAGGGGGAGATGTCGTAGCTCTGGATGTAGTTCTCACCCACGTCCTCGTCGAGAGCGATTTGAAGCGGGAACCTTGACTCCAGCGGGACATTTTCAACTATTTCCAGCGTCGTTTGGTTGAGTGGGAAGTTAGGAGTATGGTCGTTGATGTCCTTTACCTCGATCTCCACGTGGATGAGCTGAAACTTCTCCCTGGAGTGTGCCACGATGTTGAAGGTAATGAAGCAGCGAGGAGACCTGGGACAGAGCTGCTCCCGATCAATGACATCCACGACGGTCAGAAGTCCATCACTTTCCCGCATGTTTATCACCGGGGTGTTGCTCTCCTGCATGAAGCGGAAAGAGGTGTCCGGGTCATCGCCCGGATCAATCTTTAGATCTTGTGATAAATTCCCTATTTCTGTTCCGGGTGCATCTTCTTCATGGGTAAAATACCTTGTAGTTGTGCAGTGCACGTTGAGTGAAAACATGGAAAAAAACATCAAAACAACCCACACAGATGGAGTTTTGCAAAACGCCATGCTGAGTGTCCCTGAAAAAAAGTATTCACAACTTATGCAACTGCGTTTCTATGTGAATCCAACTCTGAGTTGCAGGGCGACTTTAAAGCTCCAGTATATGCAAATTGTCCGCCCAGTCAACCAATGGCGTTGCAGTGTTGCACCAAAAGGAAAGGTTTGGCCTGCACCAATTTGCAGCTCACTGTTTTGGGTGCAAATGGCTTATTAGATAAACTGATAGCTTTTATGTTGCAAACTCCGGTTTCCCTAAATTAATCTGCCTGTGTGCAATTAATTAACAAACTAAATTACTTGGAGGGATGGGGGACATGATAATAAGAAGACACGCCTTTGGAGGAGGGTACACAGGTCTACTTGTTAAAAGCTTTAAAAGGATTAACTGGTTGAATTGTCACCGAACTAGAGAAAAAAAGAGACAAATGGAGGTGTTAGTAGAAGTGCCTCAAAATTAAACAAGGGCACACTGCTGTAGAAAGTATCTGGGAAATGACTGGTGCTCTGTGTAGTAGAAGTTTAAAAGTCCTAGAGGCTAAAAAAAAGTGATATATTAAGGGAAGTCGTGCAATGAATTAAAATCTGATTACACTTATCTGTAGAATGGTGATAAGAGTGTAAACATGACAGTAAACGTGAGGTTGTGATTGTGGAGAATACATCTGAGCCTTTTTAATTGGAGGAATGCTTTCTTTAAACCTGCTTTTTTGTACTAAATAGTATTTATTTTTTTAAGAGTAAGTTTTAAGGTGTAAAAATATCAGATGAAAGAGTGTGAAAAAAAATATTTTAAAAATTCCAAAAAAATGGATAAGTGAATGATTTACCAACACATTTTTGATATTTCCACTGTTAAATGTAAGTTTTAAACTTAAAGATAACTGTAGTTAACAGTGAAAAGATAGATGTAAAATATACTTTTCTAAAATAACTTATTTAAGTGAGTAATCTACATTTCGCATTATAGCATAACAGAGATATTGTAGCAGCACAGTCTGCATGTAGACATGTAAAAGTTTCTAAATTACCAGCTTACCTACATTTATATTTACATTTAATAGGCCCTATATTTGCTTGACACTAGAACAGTATTTTGAGATATCAGATGTTAAACATAAAAAAAAACTAAATGTTATTAAACACCAACAACAGGTTTGGCAAAAAGTTAAGGCTTAGCATCAGGGGATTTAGATGATCTGTGGCATATAATGTTGTTAAGAAATTTAGAGAATCCAACCTACACATACAAAGAGGCTAAACACCAACACAGAACGGCAGCGATTCTCATCCCCACAGGCTGAACAACATCAAAAGCAGGCAACGTTCTCCTTTTGAATACTTTTGGTTGTCAACCAAATAACATGCATAATATCTTAATATATATTGCCCTATTTTCATGTCTGAACAAGGAATGGCTGCTTTGTTGCCTATGTAAGGCACAGAAAACAATACAATAATGAGCATATTATTGTGTGTCATATAGTAAAGTTCATATTATCTTTATGTACATATATTATAGTTATTTTCTGTTACTTTATTACTTGGTCTTCATATTTTTTTATTTTCATATTTTAGACATTTATAACTCACCAACCATGCTACAACAAATTCCTTGTATGTCAAATATTGTGCTTGCCAATAAACATTTTGATCCTGATTGTGATTATTTTTTGTTGTTGTTTATATCCCACTAGCTGTTAAAACTAGTCATAACTTTCAATGATATTAAGAGGCCCCTGAAATATTTGAACAAATTAAGGAGTACCAGTTACATTTTTGAGTCTGATAATATTCTGTAAGCTATTTGAATAGTGTGATGCTCAAAAATTTAAAAAAAGTGCAGTTTTATCAAATATTCCATAGAAAGTAAGTATTTCATAAAAAAATTGCCACTCATTTCTAACATTCAATATTGAATTAGTCCTATTATTTTGATGGATGGTCTCATTATTACATGAAACAACACATTCAGTGTGCAAGGGCATTTATTTCTGGTAAAACCACAGTCCTACCACAGTGAATATTTTAAAATTAGATATGCTACAAAAGAGAACACACATAAAAATGACAGCGCTTAGTCACGAGCCTGCCTCTTTACATACTCTTGCTGCTAGAAGGAAATGTTCTTCATATATCTACAGAGGGACCTAAAATTTCTATGGCACTCGTGGGAAAGAAATATGAAAAGCTTTTAAATAAATAATTCTGTAATTCCGATTTCAAAAACTCACACTATAATACATTTTAACCTCTTGTGTTTTGCCAATTAAGTAACACTTTGTGTAACAAGCATTAAATGAAATGGACATATTGACACAGCAATCTTTTTGACTGGGTTTTTTATAGGATTTGGATCTGGTGTCTTGGATTTTCTGGTTTAGATACCCCTATAATTATTTTAAATGGTTTGTCAAGGGGTTTAGGGAGTTTCAAGGTCCTCTAAGACTTTTAAACGCGTGACAATGTTAGGTCTATTTTTATTTCTACTTTAGACATAAGTGTTTTTCCTTAATATTAAGGGAAAGCAAAATTAACCAAAGTAAAATTGGTGTATGCTACAACATAAAAATCAAAGAAGGATTACAACAAATGTTCTAAATAAACCAAAAATGCCTGGAAGCGTAAATCCAAAAAATCTTTAGTAGTTTTAATATGAATTATACTGTTAGTATAGCTGTGTGGAAAAAGGCAGTATTGTTGTTCCTTAAAAGTCAGTTAGTAACATTTAAAAGGACAATATATTTAAGACAATATATTTGTACTACTTGAGGACAGAAACAACACATCCTTTAATTTAAAATATCGAAACTATTCAAGTTCCACAGGCTGCTTGGACTGAAAGAACAGCCATTTCTGAATATCACCATTATTATTTTTTTTTAAATGGCAGGAAAGATCAATGTATGCTTGTAAAGTGGTTTCTCCTGTGGGGCTTAGTAGCATACAGAACATTTCAGCACTGAAATGTTATTCTCCAAATCAGATGAGTAACAGAGAAGGGGGCTTGTGCTTAGCATTTGTGTGTAATTTTATTAAAACACTTTTTTGCATCAGGAATTTTGAGGATGAGAGAGTTAATTAGTAAAGACGTTGTGTTGCAGCAACAACTGAGAGGTCCCAGGTTTTATATCTCTTTTCATGTTTAGAAATCTGAGATACGTTTTTACTTCTAATGCATAGAATCTAAAGATTACAAATATATAAAACAGAGGACATCCTTTTTAGTAATGACTATTATGAACATAATAAAATACTTTACACGTTTTATATGCACAGATTTCCGTTCCTACTTTTTTACTGAGTGGAAGCGTATTTCCTTTTCCACATATTGAAGCTTGATTTCATTCCAGACCCAACTGTTATTGCCAAAAGCTCTTCTGATCAAAGCACATAGATACACATAGCACATGGTTTTTGATTTTTATAAAAGTAGTCCTAACATGGTTCCAAAACACATTCACCAAGCATTTTATTAGTTGTTATGGAGACTAGGTGATCACAATATTCATTTTAATGCAGATTCCTAACTGTGGGTGATGACAAGATAAATATAGGTTTTTGTCCAGTCTATAGTCCAGTGGCTGAACAAAATGGGTGTTTCTGTCATGTCACATTCAAACCCCTGAAAACCAAAAGTCCTGCATTAATAATTTGATGTTCTTTAAACTCTGATCAAATTAAATTCTAAAGTACAAATTTAAATGAGGCTCTGGTTGCATTTACAAAAAGATTGTTAGAGGAGCCAACATTTCCAACAACAGTAATTTTGTAGAAAATATAATTATATAAATAAAAATGGGCAGAATGTTTTACTCCCTGAATAAATGTAATCCAATTCTAGATCCCCCCCATGTTTTGAGTGAGTTCTCATTGCTGCAATAACAGACCCATCAATATGAAGCTTTTTCAGGCAACATTTTGAACAGTATCATAAATAAGATACCATCTTTATACACATTTCCATAAAACCAAGTTATGATTATTCCAACTTTTTTTTGTCGTTTTATGAAGATTGCAAATTTATCATGAACAGAATAAATATTTATTTCCAATTAATATTTTTTTATCAACATCATGTTCATTTCAATTAGCATTCCCTGCAGATTCCTTGCATAAGGAGGAATTATATTATGCATAAATTATAAGCATGAGTCTGTTTTCCTAACGAGCAGCTGCAGACACTGTCTCATCCTAGCAAATAGTGGAGGAGGAATGTTCCGTGCGCTGTAGATGAGAAAAATTCATGAAGGGAGACAAAAGTGATTTGATTAGTGTTGTGTTTCGGACACCCACAATGTTAATTGCACACAGGATATGATTGTAGCACTCGGTTTGCTGGAAAACCTGCCAGCTTAATCAAGATCATCTGTGTTGTAATAAAAAAACAGTTGCACTTAATTTACTCCTTTTTGCATAGTTTTGCAAACAGCAGCCTTGGAAGTTAACAGAACGAAAACTGAAATGATTCTCTCTTAGATTGAATGCTCACAAACACATCAGAAAGAGGTTTCCTAGAGATAACAAATGAGCTCGAGCCAACCAAACCTTTTTCAACCATATGGCTGATTAGCCTTTTGCTGATTAAAAGCCCTTTGTGGGCTCTTCAAAGAAGCTCTTGACACCTTACAAAAGTTTAGGTTAAGTCTGTCTGAGCCCCCCATGTGGGCGCATACAGAAAGGTGTAAGAATGCACACACTGAAGACCCCCAACAATAAAGACACCCATTGGCATAAGAGTTGACAAGGACTTCCAGTCTGTCTTTTTTCAATGTTATAAAAAGCTAAATTTTGCTTGTATGCTAAATGTAGAAAAAAAAGATCTGTTTTAAATATGAGCGTCTGCTGTTACTGGCAGGATTTCGTGGGAGAATTACAGAAAGAAAAGAAAAGCAATAACAAAATGCTCAAACAATGTAGCAGGCCCATTTAACGCGTAAGCTGAGGTATTTCCATATTGAATTTGGAACAAGCTTCAGTGGGATGGCATACCAGCAGAAGTGGATACTTAGAGTTTGCTCTCAAGTCTATGAGCACTAATTAAGAAAGCGATTTTCTCATATTACAGTGCCTCGCAACACCCTTGAGCTTTTCCTTATATTGTTAAAAATTATTATGTTTTATGGAGATTTAATGTGACAGACTAAAAGAAAGCATTGTGAAAGGGTATGGAAATTATACAAGAATTTTTACAAATAAAATTCTGTTTATATCTAAGCCCCTGGCACAATACACTGTTGGATCAGCTTTTGTTGTAATTGCTGCTTCAATCCTTTTAGGTTATGATTTCAACAGCTTTGCATATAAAAATAAATTTTTAAACATTTTTCTTTTAATCTGTTTTTTCACTGTTTCTCAGAAAGATTGGAGTCGGGACATTTTTTTTCTCATATTTTCAATCTATTAAATTCTGGCTGCATGTTTGGGATTGCTATTCTGCAAGGAGGCATTCTTGGGTCTCAATCTTAAATTTATGTAGCCTCTAACAAGGGTTTCCTTCCACAGTTTCCATGCATTTGGCTCATCTACCTTCTTAACAATACTGAACACATCCTTGTTCTTGACACTTCCATCACCATGTTTCATATAGATTAATATATGTTAAAGATGATTTGCAGCATAGAAAAGACTTAATTGATCACCTGTAATACAACTAATTTAATTATATAGATTGAATAAAAGGTTGACTGTATTTGCTAATAATGGGACTTATCAAGGCAGTTGGTTGCCACAGACATTTACTGCATCCCTTTGTTTTGGCCCATCACATAAAATCACAATAAAACCCATTATACTTAATGGTTGCGAAGTTATAAAATATGAAGAGGTATTAGAAATATAAATAACATGAAACAGCCAAACTTGGATGATTAATTTTGCCAGCAGAATGGCATCCCCTTGTGTCCCTTACTGCTGTTTGTGCTTATTAATGTGGGGTTAAAAATGAAGGTGATACTCAACAATTTTTATTTTATTTTTTCCTGGAAATGTTTATTTGTCCTCTGTTTCATTTTCCATGCATTTTTTAATAATCAAGCTCATGCTGAACAGGGACCAGCAGGGGACCAAACATCAGACACATTTTTACCATGCGCAGACACACAAAGCCTTCACTCAAAAGTCCCATGCTGGCTTGGTGTAGAAACCCAAGATTGAATGGCAATGTGGAGTCAGAAGGTGATGCAGAATTATCAGCCAAATTAGTTGTTTGCCAGTAAGAGGATTATGTCTAAATCTTATCAAATGTCTCACACTTCCCTCTTTGAGTTGCAAAACGGTTTTGAATTAACAGCTGGTGGTAAAACAGGTTTGTCTGGAGCAGACATCGGGAATTATAAGAGCAGGAATACGGGGTGGATTGGATCATTAATGATTTGTATATACGACTTGGTTACATGCTTCAATAATAAACATCATTCACTCTTGTCTAAAATACTTTACCAATCAATACATCGCTACAAGGTCAGGAGGGGTCAAGCCACAAACAAAAGCAAGGCTAACACACGAGTGATACTTGTTTGCCACTTAAGATAGGTGATTAATGCAGATCACGGCCTGATTAAGACGTGTGTGGTGGCAGTAAGAGCCTTACAGCAGATTAATGGGCTTGGCCATCTGTTCTCTCACGGTGGGGATTTTAATTAATGTTAAGAATATTGTTAATCTTGCTTCAGCCGTCAGCATCACAGTAATCAATACGGTGTTCATAAATCAGCCAGGTTTTGACCATGCCTTAAACATCAGATGAAGAGCCATTTGGAAACCTTTTCCTCTTCTCTCTTCATCTCTGCAACAGGTAGGGAGGCAGTAAAGGCATTTGTTAACACTTGGTGCAGTAATCCTGGCATATGTCACTGAGAACAAATGTCTTGAAAGCCAATCTTTTGGATAAAGGCCACTAGGTTATTGTCTCATAGAAAGATCTGGGAGGCTTTATGCAAATGCTACAAGTTTCCAAGTAAAGTCTTTGTTTTACTCTGCCTTTTCCATTGAGGTTAGTCTAAATTTATATATTTATATACTTATTTGTTTTGAAAAAACATTAATAGTCATCAGCATTGAGCAATGGAAATTAATAATTCACTGTAACTGTAATTTGCACAGGGTTTATTCTGAAAAAAACTATGAATACTGCAAGCTTGCATGTGTATAATGACACTAAATAAACAGAAGGAGTTAACACAAATGTTGAATTATAAGCAGTTGACAAGCTAATGCGTGATAGCAAGACATGAAAACACAAATCAGCATATTTAATTTGATATTCATGAAAAAAATAATAATTGTGTTTTGTGAACTGTAAACTGTTTTGACATCATTTAATTAGCTATGGGTATCAAGCAGCTATAGGGCTTCACTTACTAGGTAAGTAACACAAAAAGTGCATATACAATACACAGCTTTGCCAAAGTGCTTGAAACGTTTTAACATTTTCTGTCAACCACAAACATGCATGTACAATATTTATTGCAATTTTATGTCATAAACCAATACAAAGTAGGGCCTAATTATGAAAGTAAAATTTAAAAAAACAAGTATGTTTTCTGTTCTTCTATCCAATTTGCATCGGTTATTGTTATTTTAACTGATAACTTTATCTTTTCTCTTAGAGTTTATCTCTCCTTAGAAGCAGTACTTGATCTAGTATTCTGTTAGCTATGACACCTTCCTGGAGGGGGGCCTAGGCTGAGATAATTCTTCCAGAAACACAACCCCCAGCCGATTGTGGCAGGTTAGGGGCAGGTTAGGGGCTTGCATTGAACTGGACTTGACTTGCATCGTTGCAATGGACTCTGGATTTAGCAATGTTGTCACACTGAAAGGATAAAGTGTGGCTCAATCTCAAGCATTTCGCAATATTTTCCCATGATTATTGCCGTATTCATCTCAATCCATAAACCCCCAAACTTTGATCAGCTTCCATGTGCCTGATAAAAATTAGCGTGATCCCACCAACATTGTGTGTTTCTTTTGGGGATGGTGTGCTTTAGTAGATACAATGCCAGCAGAAGCCCTTTATTTTCATGCCGAGCAACATTTACATTTTAATCTTACCTCGCCATAATAGATTATTTCATGTTCGTGCATGTGTAACATGCAGGGCAGTATGGGACTTGTGGCTTTTTTTGTCAACAATGGATTTGTTCTTTTCCCTTTTCCATAAAGGTAAAATCGCTGGAGTGCATGACTAATGATGCTGAGGGATTCTCCTAACTAAGCCCTGGATTTCTACAGCTCCCACAAACATGAGCCTTTATGTTGCTTCTCTGATCACCTATCGGTTTATGTGGCTAACATGTTCTGGTAAATTTGCATTTTCTTTGTATAAACATTCCATTTTCTATTTCATTTAGAGTATCAGACTAAAGTAAAGATGTCCATGTATCTTTTTTTGTTTTTATTTACTATTATTTTCACTATGTTAATGTTCACATTAAGGTTTGTAATAGCAATGTGCTAACCATGTGCAACAGTTTAAGGGATTAGGAATGTTCTACAAGGATCTGTAAGAAAAAAATACATCCATTGATGTTTCTTTACTATCTCGTATTTCAGATTTAAATGTATTCTACTGTAAAAAAATATCTTAAGCTTTAAATTTCATTAGATTATTTTAGCCTAGTATTTTAAATTATTTTTAGTTAAATAACATTGTTATGAATCAACAGATATGTCACCATTAAAGGGGTAGTTTTTATTTATTTAAGTAGCTCTGTGGCCAACCTGTTTGGAAACATCAGCAACATCATTTACCTAAGGAATTCTGCTTTAGGTAAATGATGTGACAAGCATGATGTATTTAACACTATAGCATATTTTCTTTGATGATTAGTTTTGCCAGGCTGCCCTTAGATTTTGTTGACATATATAAAAAAATCAGAAGCATGCGTGTCATAGCTCTAAAATGCCATTTATACTGCATCATCATTACCCTACTTCTCATATACCATTAAAATGTGCCTATGTTCCCAATAGAGCACATCATTCTTATACCCCAGGTTACTGGTGGTTGTAAGACATTTTGAAATAAGAATAGGGGGGCTATCTTTTGGCTTTAAGGCTACTCTTCTGTGAAACCAGGTTCTAATTGTGTTTCTGATTAAGTCTTCCTTTATACTTTAAATGATTTAGCTGCAATTATTGTTGTTGCTACTTTACAACCCCCCTTCCCCAATGTCTCTATATAGAATTTAGATTTTGCCTGGCATTTCTGTTAGCTTTGACACTATTCTGGAGCAGACAAATGGCTTAGCTATTGCTGCCAATAGCGTCTTGTTCTGTTTCTATAGATGATACACTTGACACTCTCTTTCAGTCTTTAACCCTGCCTCACCTAGACAAAGAAATTCAAGTTGCTATTGCAGTGGACTAGCAATTTTGAGGTCTGTTTTTCAAGCCTTAACTTTTGCTCCTGACTCAGATCTCATGTCTATCTGTTCTCTGCTTCCCATGTCTTATAATATGTATCTTCTTAACTATTAGATGTTGCCACTTAAGGACCCTCAGCTCATGTACATTAAAAAGAAGGTATTACTCTAAAGTAATTCCTTGGCTTGATCACCTTAAATAGGAAACATTTATTTTTTTATTTTTATAATGAAATAAACTTAACTACATTATTGCAGAGATTGAATTTGAATGTGAATCTGTCTATACAGTATGATTAAACTCAAATTCACTGTGGATTAGTGTGAATTGAGTTAAAGTTGTTTTTCTGTTAAATTGCCTTGAGATGAATTTGGTTGTGACACCACACCATGTAAAAAACCAACACATTATCTGACTTATTCTGATTTAAGAGTTCTGAAATACTAAGCAAATGCTCAATCTTCACTAATTACTGCTTGTTCATGTTGGGATGCCAGTTGCTTGAACTGAAAGTTGTTTGATTAATAAATAATGCTGCAGATAATAAAGCTAATAATTATGGGACAACTTTAGGGGGACATGTTCTGCTTTCAAAGGTCTAAATAAGAAGGGTTGTTGAAGTTGAGAAGGTTTGATAGGATCTCTAAACGGTTCAGCTGACACTAGTTTATTGCCAGGAAAAAGTGAGCATTGAAAGTGAATTGAATTCCTGACTCTTTGACAATGCCCTTGGCTCATGTTAGCACAGATCCACAGGTAGTGGACTTGTTTACCTTATGTTTTTGCAACAAATAGCAACAATTCAATAATAAAACAAATCTATGTCTTTGTCGTCAACAGATTAACACTCAGAATTTCTTTTTCTTCTTTCATTTTCAAGAACTTTATTTTCTTCATGTTGTTTTATGGCCTCTTCCAAACTATTTAGGTTCTTCAAATTGGATTGGTTTGTAATAAATAAACACATATTAGTGGAGGAAGGCAAGTGATAAAAACCTTGCATTTGTTTATAAAGTGAAGAAATCAGGAGTGTGTCATATAAAAAATACCCAGCCCACTTTACTCTCATATTTCTTATTAAATGTTATTGTACCAAATAATAAATTAATTGTCATTAAACACATTTTTAATTGATGAATTGTTCTATGCATTCCCGGGTCTAATATGGTCTGACCTGTAAAGTGTTGGAAATGGAGGGAACACGATTGATGACGAGAAGTACTCGCAATAATGAGATCTCAAAATGCATCTAGAAAGCTATGAAGGGTTACAAACCTACTACTGAAGACATTATTTACAAATGGAGGGAAGAAGAAACACCTAAATGAGAACATTATAGAACAACTGAAGCATTACAGGTCCTATTTTCTCGGTTAGGGTCAGTGTTCATGATTTAACAAAAAGGCAGTAATGAGACTGGACTAAACTGTTAGTGAAACGGACAGTGGAAGGTTATAGAAGATACATGCCCTGTTATATTTTATCTGAAACCAGCACCATATTTTAGATAAAGAACAATTTACCAACAGTCAAGCATGGTGGTGGTAGTTTAATTAGCTGCTTCTGGACCTGGATGCTTGCTGATGCATTAAAAATGTAGCAATAATTTTAAAAATCTGCTGCGGTTGTTGATGTTATTACTTTATATTTATTGTGATATAGTTAGAGTTAGGTTAGGTTTTAGTTTGGTTAGATTGTAACCCAGTTTTATAAAACTTTCAACATCTCACCGAGAGCTTTTCAATTTAATCTGGACATGGAATGAGTTCGACACATCCGCTAATCTTCCAAAATATAGTCATCTACTCAGATTAACAGGTCACATAAGGAGAAAATTGTTTAGACAAGCAACCAAGTGGTCCTTGGTAACTCTGGAAGATCAACAATGATTCACAGCACAGAAGGAATAATCTAAAAAACAAAAACAAAAACTTGACCTCCATGGACTATATTTTATTGTTCCTTTAAAGTTTATAGTTCCTTTACATCTAATCTAAATTCATGCAAATTTTCAAAGAAGAAGAAGGCTTAGATTCCAGTATAAAAATCTTTTTTAAACAATCTTTTGAAGAACCAAATCTGGAATTGCATTAAAGAGTGGTTCTACACTAAACACTGACCCATAAAGGCTGTAAACAAATGCACACCACACTTTTAGGGATGTAGGTATTATTTTCCATCACAACTATGTCTTAGTTTATGTTGATTTCTATCATAATATCCCAGTAGAATGTTAGTAGTTGTAGAAAAAGATACCTAACTTATATTTATGCAAGACACTGTAAAAAAAAATTATTTTTTATTTTTTTTAGCTAAAATAGATGAAGGGTTTCCAACCTCTACAAAAAAATATATATTTTTAGCTAAAATATAAAATATAAAATCTTTTGTCAAAAACTTGAATCACTATAAAAAACAAACAAAAACAATAAAATAAATGTTAGTGGTTCTCATTTAAAAGGAATGCGGTCAGAAATTTGATTACAATACCAGGCTGTTGGAGAGTTGGAGAGATTAAACATTCTAACATTCGTAACTTTTTTCCTCTTCTGCTAAATACCTCACATAGCTCTTCCCTGATTTGTATTCATGGAACAGCATGCTTAAATTTAGATAGGCACAGGCATTTTTCTCTGGTTGGAGACTTATCCAGCCATTTCAGGACCAACCCCCTTATCAGTTTCTTCATCTCACTTTAACCTTAGGTACTCTAATAAACTGGAGGTATACATGTCAGTGGCCTGGCCAAGAGGGTCATGTGGAACGTTTAATCTCAGCCATTTGGGCTGTCTCAAAGGCAGATAAAACAAGATTATCTCATGTTTGGTGCTGGCCCTTCGTGAGACAAGAGGATGGAAGCATGTGAGCAGCAGCTGCGAAGGTGCCAAACACTCAGACTGGCTCTTGGTCTCTATTGCTTTTGGCACGTCCTGCAGCATCAGACACAGATAACCCCCACCACCCCTATACTCACATCGCTCCAACTGATTACAGCTGGCCAAATGTTTAGCATACTGTCCCCAATCACACCTAATGTACTTCCACAGTTTGTCACTAAATAGCTTTTGGGGTCATAAAATCACGTTGGTACATATAGGCTGGATGTTATTAGGACTTGTGTAATTGTCATTTATTCCTGTTTTTGGTTCTTTCATTTGCACAGAAAGTCCTTTGCTCTGATTTTTATTTTTTCTGCTTGGTTTGAAAATCCCTTGATGCTTTGCCACTGATTTAGTACATGTAAGGGCCAACTTAAAAAGACTTTGTAAAACAAAGATCACTTATGGAAATAAATGCACAACATGAGACAATCTAAAGGAAAAACCGCACTGTTTCACGATAAATTAATTAGTCTATTAGGGCAAAGCATGAATAATAAAGGCTTTTCTTGTAATTAGATCTCAATGGACTCTACGTGTTTTAAACAAATGCAGAAAATTAATATGGATGCATAGCCAAAAATATAATAAAATAAAAATGCTTCCAAGATTTCTTCATGCTGGCCACAAAAGGCTGAGTCTATTAAGATTTTTTTTTTGAAAGACAGATTTTGTTGTTTAAATCTCCTAAAAGCCAAAGCAGATCAAAAGAGGCATTAGTATGCAGAGACAAATCATGTTTGGCTGAGGTTCCTCTTTCCCCTCTCAACTCCAGCCATTCCCTCCTGTGTAGTAACTAATGGTTGCTGCCTCACACCGATTTGAACAACAGTTGCTAGCTGCATTTTTGCTATGCATGAGTATTCCTGAAAAAGCACTGACCTTATGTAAAAGAAACAACAACAAAAAATACATCAAAAATAAAGAAGAAAAAACTGCCATACTGCAACTATACAGCTGCAGAATGAAACATCCGTCATTAGAATTTAGGCACAGAGAAAAAAATGACAATTTTCTGTCTCATCATAGTAAAAAAAATAATAATCTGTGAAAGGAGCATAATGACAAGCGGGGAAAAAAAGAGGTATCTAAAATTGAGGCCAGACATCTCAAAATGGGGAGTCACCCTGGAGGGTCGGATGAAAACTAGGGATGAGAGTGCCATCTACAGGTGACATGTTCATACAGGCTGACTTTCAACAGTTTAAGAGCTTTCAGCACCATTTCTCATGACATTTCACACAAGTTAGCCATTATGTTAAGATGTTTTTTTTACATACTGTGATTTTATATACATATATATATATATATATATATATATATATATATATATATATATATATATATATATATATATATATATATATATATATATATATATATATATATATATA
>JAVLVB010001001.1:5732368-5754699 GCA_032876305.1 Orestias chungarensis
TTAGCTTTTGGCATTTTGTGACAACACAACCATACATGTGAATTATTGAAATTAGCATTATAAGCACAGATCTTTACAGAATTGTGAATTAGCATTAAAGCAGCACATGGTTTAGATTTCTTTTACAAATAGAAATAATAAATGTTAATAAAACTGAAAATAAATTTGGAAAAAAAGAGTTTATTAAAATGGCACAGATCTAAGTCTGATTTAAGGATATGCTGAAAAACGTAAAAGAATGAGCAAAAATACCTAGTTGTGCCTAGTTGGTAAAGACATAATACAACATAATATACAAATTAGCGTTTAAAGTACTAAGGAAGCGTGAAAGCGCATGCCAGACGTTTTATTGGCTGAACCTAGCCACCTGTTCTCTTCCACTTAACAATATTTGGTTTGTCACAAAAAATCCTAATAAAATACATTGAAAAATTTAGGTTTTATTGCAATAAGTTCTAAATACTCTGAATACTTTTACAAGCCTCTGGGGTAAAGAGTTTTCTTGCTCAGACATACTGTGATTGAACCACTTTTAATATTCAGCGCAGCATAGATAAACTGTGCGTTTCTATCTTCTGGGTTCTCATATGATTGCATTTATATGTGCCTCCTTGATGCTAATTTGTCCTTCTTTCAAGGACCAGGGCCCCCTCCTGCTCCTCAAATGCATCACATCTCTGCACAGCCATCACAGAATATCAGCTCCTCTAAGCAATTTCCCTCTCAGCCATTATCTGATGAGTGAGAATCATTTCCCATTGACAGCTGAAGATGATATTTGGGCTGAGCTGGAGCTGGCTGTTAAATGTGGGACTGGCTTCTGACCAAAGCTCTAGTCCTCTTGGTCCCGAATCACCCATGGGCCTGGCCACCGGGGGCTGACTGTGGGAAAACTGGCTACTGAGGGGTGTAATCACTCCCACTGACAGTTTTGGCACAATGAATCTATTTGCTCCACATAGGAGAAACCCTGTTTTGGTAAAGTGCATGATGCAATTAGACCAGAAGATGGCAGTGTTGAGGTAGCATGCTGATTTAACACATCACAGCTAAACCATTGCTTATGTGACCATTATGTGCAGAGAATAAGAAAAGCTTTAATCTTAGTGATCTTTACCATACTTTATTAAAGTAATTTGGCCCTATTCAACAGTTCAATTAAGTTTAGCTAGTTTGACAAGTGTGTATAATAACAGTGATTTGCATGTATTTAAATATATAGAGAGATTCTGTAGGGATATACCTTAAATAAGCAATGCTTAAAGATTCTGCCTGCACTAAATGCCCTCTTATTTTGCAGGCTTTACTCATGAGAGTTTGCGATTATTAATGCAAAACGGTTACAAAGGCACTAAATAGAATGCCTGTGGTGTGTATATGTGTGTAAGTGAAGCAGAGAGATAGATTAATGTTGAGGGGCATCAGCTTAGAGGGTGCTTTGTTTCCCCCACTGTGTGCCGAGTGCAAAGAGGACTTAAGGGATTCCAATCTGGTCGTTGAGTCCTGCAGTGAGAAGAATGTTTGGCGTAGGCTCGTCGATAGCGGACTCCATTACATGACTCAGTCTCAGGGTAGGATGCCATTGTGCAGGGAAGCGAGAAGGTTAATCAGATCCTGGCTCAATTATAACTACTTGGTATTGCCAAAAGGAGTTCTATGAATAGAAAACTGTAAGCTTTATACAAAGGAATCTGGACTAGAAGCTTTTTTTTGTAAGTTATGTTTTTTTCTTTCTTTTTTTTTGGCCTGATAAAGAATAATGCTGGTGTACTTTCAAAAGGATTCGGCATCCTCAAGAGCAAAATTAAATGAGTGTTTTACGGAGGCCTGCTTATTAATTATCTGTGATTATTAAATTTTCTTGCAGCTCTGCAGCTGTGTCTTTGTTTGCTGTTAAGGGCAGATTAACTTAATTGATTTTTCAAGTATTAAATTAATTTCACATTGTGTGTCAATTACGTCTGCTTGCACAAATGTTGCTCACACGTTATCAGTCTCTCCTTAATTAAACAGGAAACGTTACAAAAGATACTTTTTTAGGAACTGTTTTGTGTTCTCTAACAAGCATAATATTATTATTTCATGTGGCTCATTGTAATGGGTAAATCTGTTTTAATAAGTTATTTGATTGATTTTACATTTATCAAGAAAACTGACAGGTTTTATTTATTTTCTATTTTTAACCCCTTAATTTTCCCACTATAAGAACACGCAGCAAGTTCCAGCTTGCTGAAAAGCAAAATTTAGCTTCGTTTCTCTGCTTGCTATGTGCTGAGTTCAAGAAAGTATCAGATAAGCAAGTCACTGACTTGATAACACCAGCAACCTATACCTCCACTTACCCACTCAGCTGAAAATCTCCCTGATTAGGAGGCAGCAGGATGGTGATGCTTGCAGATTAGTTATACTATAGCGGCTGTCCTATATGCCAAACATTAAAGAGTATAAACTGCTGATGACTATCTGCATAAAATTGCTGAAATGCTACAACAGACGTTAAAGAAGAATGTTAAGGTGTATCTCAATTCAAAATATATTTTAAAAGGTAGTTTATTATAGTAGTTCCATTCAAAAAGTGGAACTTTTATACATTCATTGCACACAGAGTGATAGGTTTTTTTTGTTTGTTCCCAGAAACTGATAATGGACAAAAAGGAAGGTTAACAGTCCATCCTTTAATTTAGCCCAAAAGTTCAGGTCAGGATTCTGTTTTCTCACACATGCAGTGAAGGGTAACACACTTTTTACTTAAAACAAGTTAAACAATATAGAAAATAAGTTAAAATCAATGAAAGTGGTACATTTTATCAATCTCCAAGGATAGCGGGCGTGAAACAAGCTCATATAGCTTGTTGAAGCATATTTAGATAAAACAAAAATACTAAGATATTTGCTCTAGACGCTAGACGAAGTAATATAAAAACGGGGGATATAGAGAAACTCTTAATCAGAAATCCATCACGTTTTGTTTCCTTGGAGCCAAAATATGAGCTGACACAAAACAGAAACATTAAAGAACACCCCATGGAGTCAACTTTATACCACGAAGCAGGACGGCATTCAACGTGGCTTGCAGGAAACAAAAATGAAAAGCTACTTATTGTTAAAAACCGTTTAGTAGCATTTCTGAACACTGTCATTAAACCACTGCAACCTTTATAGTTGTGCTTCACAAACTGTTTTTGAACATGAATCTTTAGAGTTTGAAGTTGTAAAACTGAGAGATATATAATGGGTTTGGCTTACAAACATCTAAAACAGACTCACTGCTCTCACAAGCATGTAAAAAATGTGTTTTAGGAAGCTCTAAACAATAAGTAAATCAGTTGGGTGAAACATCAGGTCATGTCTGTGAAGTTTGTGTTGCATGTGTGATCGGCCCCTAATTGGCACAGTGTATGTATTGAGAAATCGCAGTAAAACTAAGTGACCCACTGTATTTAGAGAAGGTACATGCCTTTTAGTGACTCCAGTGTCTATTTAAATTTTCGTCATTTGTAATGTATTGATCCCCTAGAAATCTGGGGATGAAGGTTTTATGCCCCTTATGCAATTTATGTGGGTGCCTAAGTGGACAAAATAATTACAAAATAGGGTGGACTGCTATATATGGAGTCACCTTAAGCTCCAAAGATATGAAGTAGACAGAGTGACTTCATGTTACTGCATAATAATAATGTCATATTATTACTAGGTAGATATTGCAACATTTGCATCAATTTGCAAGTTATCTTTTCAGTGATGACTGTTTATAGTACATATGCACTCCCTAAGTTCCCATAAGATTCACATTAAAAAAATACGTGGTAGCCTGTCAGCACTGCTGATCCAACTGTACATGGAACCGTATCCATGTTTGGATGTACACGGTAAAGTATTCCTGCCTTTAGAGTGATATCCCACTCTTAATTCAAAAAGTTTTATTCGTCACCCACCGTTTAGAGCTTAAAAAAGATTAAAGCCATGAGAAATGAATTTCTCACAAGGTTTAGAAATGTGCTTATGGATGTTTTTTGTCATTCTTCTAGAAGTACATCTGTGGAGGGATGTGAAGCCCTGGTTCATAGTCTATGCTCTAATTCAGCCAAAAAGTGGTCTGTTCGATTCAGTTCTTCTGCACTAAACGCACTCATCCATGTATTTATGGGGCTTGTTCCATGCACTGTTGAGCAGTCATGCTGGAGTAACGAGGGGCCATCCCCAAGCTGTGCCCACAGATTTAGGAGAATCAAATTGGCAAGTCCAGTGTATTTTTATAGTACCATGCATATACAAAGTATGGCAAGCAATTTAATCAAAATCTAATAAAAATCTAATCTAATAAAAAGCATTGCCCCTAGACTAGGGGCCAAGCCCAACTTCCAAAAAAGACCTGAAACACTAATGTGCTTCCTCTATCAAACATTACACTTGGCATATTGCACTTTTAAATAGGGAAAGACATGGATTGCGGCATTATATGAAGACTGTCCAACTCCAGAGGATAAAAAAAGTCCAGATAAGGAATGTGTGCATCTAAAAAACTCCAAAAAGTATATGTTGAAGAATGCAAAATATGGTATTATATATGTGGAGAATGCAAAATATCATATATATTTTAGTCAGATCCCTTTAAAAGGAATTTGTGTATTGTTCAACAGGGATTTTGACATTTGGGCCAAGATTTGCCCCATAATCCGGCTTTCTGACTAAGGCTGAAATTTGCACAAAAAAAAAAAACAATTATTAATTCTTTGCTTTTAAGCTGAGGTCCTGTCTACAGAGCCTTTCTTCCTGAACAATCAACGCATTACAGAAAATGACATACACACTACACTACAACAAGACAAGTCCAAAAATTGCATGTAAACTGCTCGAGCGAACTCCCATGCATCCTCCAGGTTCCTGTTGTAGAGATGGCCCAGTGTTCCACAGCCAGGACAAAACTCCTCTGGTCCTCCTGCATTCAAGTTTGACCATCTGAGAGATGGTTTTAAAGTTATAAGCCCAACTCCAGTATTGGCTGTCTGCAAATAAGAGCTGCCTAACTCCTTTACATGTTGTCCATGTTATAGACCCTAACGGTTTTACACTGTGTTTGTTATCAGCAATAGGGTTCAGATCGGGGGTGTATTCCTCTTCGAACATTAAATTCCCTCAACAGAACAAGGGAGTCTGCTCAAGACTCCAGTGGCAACGTTGTTTACAGGTTGGGCTTGTCTGAACTTGATTATGCCAGATTATGCTACTGCAATACATAAATGTTTGTATTTTAAGTTATTCTCTAACTTGATAGGACAATCAGGAAAATAGCTTGTTATTTTCAGCAATTTTTTTACAGAGGAGATTTAATAATTTTCCATATAGACAGTATGCATCAAGAGTTGAGGGAACCAGCACAGTAGGGCAGCTCTTATTTCATGAGAAAATGTAATTAATTTTATAAGTTAAGAAGCTGAAATTCAACTATGCTTTGGAGAGCAACAGAGCACTTAAACATGAGGAAATGTGTTAACAGGCGAGACAGACCTATTCTTGGCAAAGAGATAGTAAAGTATAGAAGATGAAGTGAGATAGAAAATCTAATTTCCAAAGCAGAACATGAAAAACAGTCTGGCTCCTTTGAATTGTCAGAGCAATCATGGCTAAGCCACAACCAGGGCATCAAACTAAAAGGAGTAGGGTGTAGGGGTGGTGGAGGGATCTGAGCCCTCTCCCTTCCAAAACATAAAAATGAACTTGACCAATGGTCTGTCTGTGCATGCACAAACACACACATAGCAGCAGCAGCAGCAGCAGATACACTTAGATGTAGGCATGCACAAACATTGCTCAGTCTCAGAGGATCAGACAGTGAACACATTATGCAAACAGAGGCTTTGTGCGTATGCTGCTGAACGTGCCTGTGTGTTGGCGAGAAAAATTAGACTTATTAAAAATCAGGATAAATCACAAACTGTTGGCTGAATCTCCTAGGGGCTAATTAGGATGCTGAATCCTGAACTGAAAAAACAACAACAAAAAACAATGTTGAACAAATCAGGAGATGTAGGCGTACTCATAATTTATTTCCAGAAATCTGATTGAAACGTTCACCATGTTTACATCTTAGAAATGAAGCTGTCTCTAATTGTTTTGATTCATATAACAGGCAATACATGGTTTCTGCTTTTCCTCAGGTTTGTAGGACTTGCAGCACACAGTGGTGTGGAGTAAAGGGTGTTGCTGAAGAGCAGGGGTTGGTCACCGTACTGCTTTCATGAGGAAAACCAGGTAGTACCAGAGCAGAGAGTTTCTGATGCATCGGGAGTACTAAATGAACCATTGTTAGCTCTTCAACTATGAGCTCTGCAATGGAGAGGCATGAAAGGAAAGTGCAAGGGAAAATTTGAAATCTCTCCCCTCAGATTGCAGTACAAATCCTTTATTCAAGCCAAGGAATGGACTCTCATTGAATAAATGTTACCATATTCAAGTAAGCATTATTATTTATGCTAGACTTATTATTCATATTTTGTCTGTTTACACAAGTATAAAATGAACAAACCTGGGGGAAAGTGTTCTGATCAGATGAGATGAAAAATGTATTCCTTGGCATTAGTTTGGTGGAAAATTAATACTTCAAATGCACATGAAAGCATAGTTTGTTGTGATGGTGCAAGCATTTTACTGTATAATTCTTTTTTGTTGCATTCACAGAAAAGCTGCTCAGAGTTTATCTTAACTCTGACAGAGCTAAATGCATGGGATTTCCTAAAAGAAAACCAGGTTAGTGTGAACAGTAAGATAATTTTTCTGGTTTTTGGCCCTAAATTTCCCTTTCTGACAATTATAAGGACACCTATTCAGATGAGTAAAGGTAATAATATGAGATACTCATGCTGCGTGTGGTATGTTAAGAGTGATCTAGTATGCTTAAAAGGACAAGGCTACTGCTCCACGATTTATCAGTTTTTTTTAACTTTTGTCCACAGGGTCCACTGTCCATATTGTCTTAGAAGTGTCTCTGCTCCTGCAAACCTCATTCAAATAATTGCATTACCGCCTCTCCATGCCAGCAAGTGCTGCAGAAGCCTGTTAATTAGAGATTCATTTAAGCCAGGTGTGTGGCACAAGTGAAATAAATAAAACATGGAGGAAAGTGGGCCTTGAGGACCAGGTTAAGAAACCCTGATTTAGAACGGTGGATATTTAGGAGGTTTGAACGGCCCAGACAATGGCGCAGACCTTAATCAAACTGACAATCAATGGAAATACTTAGAGATTGCTTCTCATAAACGGCAAACATTATACATGGTTAAAGTTTTGTCGTGTAAACTGTGCCTCACATTTCTTTCTTTCAAATATTAAGCAATGCATCATCTCTGCTTTTTTCTCATCAGGTGTTCAGCACTTGTAGAAAACTTCGGTGTGGATTAAAGCGAAAGTTTTAAAAAAAGCAGGGGTTAGTCAGCACTGGACAGTGGCGCAACATAAGAGAATACCACAGGGGAAAAACGTCAAATGACCCTCCTCACAAAACTTAAATATTTAATTCAAACCAAAGAATCGATGATAGTTGTATGTTTTGGACCTTGTGCCAAGCCAGCAAAATGTTAGTTCAAGCTAGAATGTCGTGATCGTTTGTGTTCGCCTTATTAAATAGAAATCTGAGCTGCTCCCCTTCTTTCATATCTGTCATTCAGAAACTTTCAATTTTCATGCACCTGTCATCAGAGCAGTCAGCCAGCCCACATGAATGTATTCAACATCACACAGAGACAGTGAACAGAGGGGGATCTGTTTAAAGTTCTGAGTGGAGGCAGAATTATACTTTAATATTTAAACCTGCTTCTTTTACTCTGGAGGATTCAGTATACTTCTCATATTCTCCTTGTTTTCTTTATTTTAACAACACAATGGTGGCATGACGTGACAATCAGCTTCACAGAGCAGCGATATCAGCTTCAAATCCATCCAAGCTCTCTTTCAATTGTCATCCCTGTGCACATGAAATGGAATGCACGATTGTGGAGTCTATAATATTCATTTATTCTGGCTTCCCCGAAGTTACTGTGTAAATTTGACTGAGGGTTGGGTTAACTGCAACATGCATGAAAGAGTAAAAGCATGAGTTACATTTTTGGAGCTCTACTAACGTTTGTGGCGCTGTGCAGCACAGCTATATTTCTTGGGGATATCCAATGTTTGCAGAGAGTAATGTTAGCTCTTGCCTTAGTCTCTGCTGTGAGCTGGTGTCTAGGGGTTAACGTTTTATGGCCTTCAGGGCACGGACGGAGCTGCAAAAAGAGCCACCAGCAATCCGCCGGGTCAGTGAAGAAAACCTGAGTCTAATTAACCTTCAAGTGAGCAGGTCTGCATCAGTATAAGTTTATGTGTGAGATGGCAATGCGTCAAATCTCTTATTCAGTATGCTGTTCAATAAATGAAAAAGTATCAAATTCTTCAAAGTGGATGGTTACTGGTTCAAAACTGAGTATTTTTCTCAAGTGGAGGGTCTCTTGAAGCTTAAACATATGTTAAATTAGTTTATTACATTCCTTGATCAATAAATAATGCACAGAATGCAGTCACATAGACTTGTTTAGATGAAAGTTCAAAGTTCTTCTCTGAATGTTCTAAGGTTGTAAATTGACACAGCCAAATCTTTACCAGTAAAAAAGGCCACAATTCTAAAAGACTATTCTATACAGTGCCTCTTTAAAGCATTTACACTTTTTTATCCATCTAGCTTATTCCAAGAATAAATGTAACTTTTTGTGATGATCTGATTGGTTTCCCTAAATACCTAAACAAAAACGTGTCAGAGGCCAAGGAACATACCAGACAGGTCACAAATGAAGTTGGACAGACATTTAAAAAGTGACCTCCAGATTGGCATTTTAGATGCAAATAACTATTCATTCTCAGACCAAATATGGTTAAAAAAAAAAAAAGTGTTAAACATCAATGTTTTTCACATGACTGAAATCTTGAACATCATTTGTTTTTCCTAAAACACATTTAATCTCTCAAAGATTGGGAAGAATTATCTGAAGAACCAAACTATTTAACTCCACCGGTAGCACACGCTGTTAAGGACCTTAAACATGCATTCAGAGCTTTAGTGGAATATCAGGCAAGGCAGGGAAAACATTTTTTATAGTACATTTCAGAGTAATTTAAAGTAATTTAAATAAAAATACAAGCAACAAACATTACATTGCTTAGACAAAGAAAAATGAAGTAAAGCTAGAAGACAGAAATCAATGACTTTCAGTTATTATTAAGAAAGGAGAATTCTACACAGATTAGTTCAGTCTTGATTCAAAGGAACTCAATGATTCACTGTTTTTGAAGTGTTTTTGGAAGTTTGTTCAAGATTAGAGAAGCATAAAAAGCACATCATTCTTTTCTTTGTTTTTCACACTGGGAGTGCAGAGTAGACTTTAACCAGAAGACCGTTTCTAGGGTTAATACAAAAACCAAAATATCCTTAATGAATGTTACTGCTAACCTATTCAGTGACTTGATCTTAGACCAAAGCATAATTATATGAAATTGTAAAATAACTTAAGTACTTTAAAAATTGCTAGAAATTATTATTTTTAAATCCTCTACTGTATGTATAATCTGACAGTGATGGGGTATTAAGAAAATACAATTTGTAGATATTTCAGACACACTCTTCAGATATGTACTCTAACAAAATGTTTAAAAATCATAGTTATATTTCTTATCCATGTGTCCTGATGAAATCTTGAAACATTAATTAATATTTGTAGATGTTATGTCACAAAATTACAAAATATCAAAATAAAAGTTTTTGATTGATGTTATAAATAGTCTTTAAAAGGCACCGTACTACAGCAAACATAAAAATTAGCTCTGGTGCATACGCTGTCTGCTAACAGGAAATTCAACAGAAGAGCTACTTTTAAAATATTAAAAAACAGCAGAGCCGAGAGAGAAAAAAATGAATAAAATCCATCCGATAATGATCTGCACTTGACTGGAAAAAAAGACTCTGACAGTTGGACAGGAGTACAGCACAAAAGTAAGTTCTTTCACATGCTCCGCTCTGCACAAATCACTACACAAGAAAAACGAAACAATAAAGTAACCAGCGCTGGATCTAGACCACATGTTTCTATGCATTAGCCCTTGCTACTGACCCGCTCAGCTTTTTGTTACTAAATCTGTTTTGTTTTGAGCCCTTACAACCTTTGAACTAATTGTTATAACCAGCATTGAGAAGACTACATTAAACTACCCCAGATTTTTAAGCTGTACCATCATTATGGAGTGTGGTGTCAAATACAAGCCCTCTACCAGGAACAAAAGTTTAAATGTAATATTCAGTTGCTACTCTTTATAACTGTACGGTGAACCCTTGTTTCCTTTATTTTTTACAATGCTTATGCAATGAAATACTCTACAATACATTGAAATCAAAGAATAAAGGCTGTTTTCAGGCGCAAGCATTTGCTTAACAAATAAAAGTATAAACGTTTACTTATAGGTAACTTCTGTAAAACATTAATTTTAGAATTCAATACGAAGAACTTTCTTGGAGAACTGCTAAAAACACATGTTCTCCAAGAAATCATTTCCACTCCTACATGTATTTTCTAAGCACTGTCACAACCTGTTAACTCAAAATCAACCAGAGAAGTCTGTTGTCGGGACTAATCTTTTTCTCTGATTCTTCCTCATGTTCACTGTCTTTCTGTCTTGGAAGCTTGTTTCCATTCAAACTGCTGTGCGCAGTTAGATGCCATGAAATCACTGTAGTTTGCTTAGGCTGTGTGGACATGCTGTCAGTGTTGATGAGCCGAATTAAACTGACAGCTCAGATGTGAGTAAAAAAAAAGTTGTTAAAGATGATGTGGATAAAGGGTCGGATCATCCCCAGGTTTCGGTGGTTTAAAATGTTGTGAAAATACTCAATAGATTGGACGACAAGTTTGTATGAACTCATATCTGTGTGCTCTGTGATGTGTCTGCTTGTAGGTTTTGAAGTGCATGCAAATCTTCCCAACACCACCAGACACTTCAAATAAATTCTTCATTGGCCTGTCAAAATGCTTTTCCTCTCCCATCAACACCAGCAAGAGTCTATCGTGATCATCTATGCAATGGCCTCATTGTGCGAGGCATCAAGTATTCTACGGCTCCATCTCCGGGTGTGCTGTGAACTGTGAATTTCGGATTCAGACAGCCCAGGGCCCAAGGCCATGAGCCGCCAGCCCTGCTAAAGTACTCTGTTGCTTCACACATTTGAAATTGGCTGACAAGTTTAAATTTGCCATACCTTTTCTCAATTTATGTGTGATTTCTAACACAAAAAACCATGCAAAGCTGAGGGACTCAAGACCTACATGTGTCAGGTCAATAAAACTCTCCCTCCATCTTTTTTTGTCGGCATTTTCTGATTTGCCATACTTGCACATTTTGATGAGATTTAGAGTGTAATACAGAGAGACTGTTGGACACATCAGTTTGTAACATGGTAATCTCAGAAAGGATGTTCGACAGAGAGTTTTCCCCCATTCAGCCACTGGATCCTATGGCGCTGTAATCCCTTAATATCTCACCAAGGATTTAATGTCACTCTCGGTCTTCTGAGAGGGGATTTACTTGATTCACTCCTGTTTTTTCTCAGTCAGGACACTGTTGAGATTGACTGAGTCTATAAAATCTAAAATCTATTTTCTCACGGTTCACAGAATCACTAGAAGCAGGATGTTCAGATCTTGTGTAACAGAAAGTCAGGGTGACCATTCCACCTAAGTTATAATATCCGTTTCAAGCCAACCTCCTTTGACTTGCTTGGGTTGCACATAATAGTAACATGTGAGGCAAAAGCTTATATTTCTAAAGTGTCTCACAAAAGTATGTTGCTATAAAATGTGAAGTGTACATGTGGTTAACTCATCATGCGTTCTTCTCTTCTTTTAGGAGTCATCAAGTGATGAAATGCAGCCAAGTGATCCAGTGGTAACTTAGGAGTTGCTGTGGCAAAACTCAACTCAATTCAGAGAATCTGCCAATAAGACAGCAATTAGTGATGCACTCCACAATCCTGGCCTGGAGTTGCAAGTACAAAACCAGTGTTGAAAGAAAGCCATAGGTCTCGTTTTTATTTTACCAGTCTCCATCCACCACTTTATCAATCTTTATATTATCCAGTACGAGGCCAAAGGGCTAAAAAATACACATTTTTTTTATGCAGTTTTACTGATGATCAACTTTCGTTAGCTATTTTGATTTCAAATACCAGCAATATCCAAATTTTTCTGTCAGCTTTACCAGCTTGCTTTACAAACAGGAAGAAACACGTGATAGACCAGGAAGATAAGCATGTGCGCTGACATTTAGAACTGAGAGTGTCGTCCAGCCCAGAGGTAAGTTACAGTATTAGCAGGTGAGCACATGCTTTTTGTGAGCACACAAAACATAATTAGCAGCAGAAATGTAACTCAGTACATCACCCTGAACACACCACAATGACACATGTGGGGGTAGCATAACGTTGTTGAGATGCTTTTCTTTACCCAGAAAAGGAATGCTTTTCATGTTTTGTTATTTTCTTTTGGACAAGGACAAATCCTGGAAGAAACTGTTTAGAAGCATTTAGAGGGTAAAAATCCTAAGTATATAGTCTGAGCTATAATGTAGATGTTAAGAAAAAAGCATATCCTTTAAAACAGAACAGACACACATCAGACCCTAATTCAAAAGGGAATCTGTGAGAAGTAAAACTTAAAAAACAAAACCTTTCATAAAAATCCAATCTTATTAAGTTTGAGCCTTTTTAGCAAAAATAATAGCCAAACATTTAGGTTTTCTTGATTTGCTAAACTGATCAAGGCACCTAAAACTTTGTAGGTCCAATTGCAGGAGAGGGGCGGCTTCTAATAGTCCTAAAATGTGGAAAACTGTCTAGTACATTTTTTCTAATTTCACTTTTCAGTAGCTCTTTATTTTGTCTATTATATCCATCCAGGTCGGGTCACGGGTGCAACAGCCTAAGCAGGGAGAGCCAGACTTCTCTCTCCCCAGCCACTTGGACCAGCTCATCCGGGGGAATCCCAAGCCGAAAAACATGGTCCCTCCATACAATCTATATAAAATACAAAAAAGTTTGTGGTTTAAATGTGAGAAAACATGAAAAAAAAACTTTTTTGAAGCAAACATAACCTTAATAATCCTGTCTGGAATTAAAATAGCTCTATTGCTGCTGATACACGGAATAAACCATTTTGAATGCAAAGTGGTTGTAATTCAGACTCAGAGGAAAGCCAGTTATAGTGTGAAAAAAAAAAGTGGATCACACTAGGAGAAATGGATGAAAAAAATCCTACGTTTTTAAATTCCCCCGGTTAATTTTTCATGGCCGTACCTTTTAAGAGACACGTCAGTTTGATTTAACATTCAGCTGACAGTTATTGGTTTTTGGTGTTTACGTCTTATCACTTCAGCAAACTGGGGAGGCCAATTTTAACTCGGGATGCACATGAAGCAGCATCAAAAATTAAGATCTTGACGCCCTGGAAACATTATAAAAGCTTTCTGTAATGCCACTCTGTGTGTAATTGGTGATGCTCTTTCTGCAAGTGTGTGTGTCTGAGGATGATTGCAGGCTTGTTAAAATGTATCAGTATTTTTTCCCTATTCTCAGTTTAGAATGACAGACTGACAGTTTTTTCCTTTCCTATAGCCTCATCTACTCACTCAATGGACCCCGGACAGTTTGCATCTGAATGATGAAAGTGCAGGATTTTCTATTTATTTCTCTCTCTATTACTGATCCCTAAGAGTTTGCCTCTGTAAACTTGGAGTTTTCATGATAAACCACCAGCCAACAATAAGTGTTCACTGACATATTCTGGAACGTTTGATAAAGAAAACCTTCAAAATTGGGCTTCCAGTGGAGAAATTGTCTCAAATGGTTGAAAGGGTTTAAAGTAGAAGAAGTGAGGATTGATGTTTTTGCTGCAAACCCCTGAGTAGAACTGGTCCAGGGTCTAATCAGAGAGCAACAACACACCCAAACCCAGCACCCCCACTCCTTCCTCATAGCCACAGGATTTTCTCTCACTACTCAGGGGCTGATAGATGAGCCTCTCTTTGTATTTCAGCCATGCACTTTCTTAAATCTGAAAAGCCAATTCATCTTGGGCAAAAGCATAAGGAGGAGGAAGTTGGGGGGTGGGGGGGCTTCAAAACTCATTTTTTCCACCCCTTCCCAGGACTCAAATGTCTTTCACAGCCTCCCTAAACCCTTTGTCTCCCCTTCATTAATTGTCTCAGTGCCTCACACAAGTCACATCCCTTGAATACAAGTGTAGAAAGCAGAGAGATCTTGCCACGGCCCTTCCCTCAAAATCAAAATGTGATAAAGGCACACACAGTGTTGAATCATCTTCCTAAATTTAACAGCATAAAAAATGAAAATAAATATAAAAAAGCAAAGAATCAGGGGCAATATATTGCCATCTTAGCAAGATTATGCAAATCTCCAATTTTGTATATTTGCACGTGTTTTCCCACTTCCTACCTTTATTATTCAACCCCCAACAAACCATTGGTGCCAACATATTCGCCCATAAGGTTAAATTTCTTTGCACCTCAATATTTGTATTTATAATTCATATCACATTTCCAGTTTTATATTAGTTTTAAGATTAATAATACACCCAAACTTTAATTAGTTTTATTCTGTTGGAGTGAACTAACTCTTGCATTGCATGACAGATTTGAATCTCTGAAGAAACACAAATAACAGTGAAATAACTTAAATTAGCCATCCCAGACTTTTTTTTTGTGAATAATTCAATAAATATATTGTATTAATCTGTAATGGAAATTTTATTGATATATTTAAAGACACATAGATGAATTACATACAGATTTCCATGCTTTTGTTTCTGTTAAATATGACACATTTTTGCCTAACAGCTAACGAAAGCACAAGACTTGAATTAAAAACATTACATCAGACCAACTGTTTCAATACAAAAAAAAAAAAAAGACATTTGAAAATCAGAGCTTATTGACAACTACATTAAATACTTTCTTGACGGTTATTTTTAAAATAATAACTTTTACCTCATCAGAATAGATATTGTTATTGATAAAATATGACTGTATACGAGTGACAAGTATGATATGAGTATTAGCATTATTATTATTTCATAATAATACTAATGCCAAAACACACAATTATCCCTTTGTGTAGCTTAACAAGCCTTTCTAAAAGAGTAAACAATGATCACGCAGCAGTAATTCTAACTAAACACATTATGTTTGTTGCATCATAGAAATGTTTTGTGCAAAAGAAAAGAAAGCTAATGTGTTGTTGATACTAAAACATAACATTTATTCCCATTGTTGAGCAATGGAAGGTTCTTTTTCAAGTGCAACAGTTAAAAAAATGTTGTTCCAAGCATAGACAATGAACGTTTTAATGTCAGGTGCAGATGTTTTAAACAACGAACCTTAAAACATATTACATGGTGACATGAACTGACCGTACATGCTGATTACACCATTTATTTAAATTCTGACTTTTGTGTAGAAATACCATTCAGTAATTGGTACACTTGCACTTTGTTGTTATAGAGTGTGACAAAGACAAAAAAAAGATTTACCTCATATATTTAAATGTTAGTACAGGAGAGAGGCAATGCAGATCGCAAACATTTACTCACATATGCATATCAGACTTTCCTTTGCAATCTCCTGTTTCCTGTTGGCTTTTATTTAAGAAGAACATAATGTGGTAATTATGAAGTAAAGTGATACTCAAGTGGCACTTACAATGCAAAAGACATCCCAGGAGAGACAGTTACTGTGCTATTATTTTCAAGATATCTCATATACTCTCTAGAAATGACAAAAAAGCCTCACACTGGATAAGTGGGATGCTTCGTAAATTAGAACAAGGGTTAAAAACTGTACAGGAAAAAAAACAAAAAAAACAGCATGCTAGGTTCATACCTCTTGTCCACATGCAAAAATGTGTTTTTTGGTGATAAATATGACATTTTTCAGATTGTTTCCCCAGATATTTCGTTTGCTCTTTTGCAAAGAGCAGAAATAGTTATTGGCTTAATTATTTACTTTAACTTTTAAAACGGTTAGTGCACTTAATTTCCATCTAAATTTTGAACAAATTTCAAAGCACTAATTTACTGGGCTGTGTTATAAACTTTTAGTTTAATCAGTTTGGCATTTGTGTTGAAGTAAAGAAACCAAGTAGTTTGTTTATATTTATGTTCCTTTTTTGAAATGGGAAAATATAATTTATGTAAAAATTCTTATCCTCTCTTTATGTTTTGTTTTTTTAATTCATTTTTATTTAAAACATACAAGAGCAAAACAAAATATTAGAGAACAGGAATAAAACAAATACAACATATGCGTTTAATATACAATTTATAAATAAGAATGTGAATTGTAATTTAACTCCTTACAACCTTAGTATAGGATTAGTTAAAGTAGTACTATTAAAATTTCTCTTTTGGATTTGTAGCTTTGTAGTCTTTAAAAATCTGATTTTCATGAAGACAAACATAAAGATACTTTAAATATGATATTTAGCAAAAGAATTAAAAAAGTTAATACTTCGTCATACCTACATTTACATTTAAAATTCCAGACAGCCAGGCTAATTTGTTAAAGTAATTATTATGAACAAATGTTCACCACATCGCTTCAGAATATTCTATTATAACAATTTCAAAACAAATACCCACTTGTCCACCATTATTCTGTAACCGGAATGTGTCACGACAGTCTGTATTTCTATTGTAAATAGATTAAGCAAAATTTCTGTTTTACTTTCTGACCAAAGCCCATGATGGTCATTTAACCAAAATCAGCTGCCATAAAGTTCAAAGCCAGGGTAAACAGGTAGCCAGGACCTAAGCGGGACAAAGTTGGTTATTAAATGAAGGTGAGAGAGGTCATACTTGAGGTTATGGTAGAAAAACATGAGCTTAATGGTTCCCAGTCATAGACCTTTATCCATGAGGTATTGCTGTAACATCTTTGGAGAACTTCGGATGGGTAGTGAAGCTACCGCCAACAAGTAAGTTACCTGTACAGAGAGGAACAGAGAGAAGATTAAGATTATTCCAGAAGGGCATCAACAACGTGAGAGATGTAGATGTCTTTCCTACGAAAGCTAACACTTGTGCGTCTGGACTGCTGTAAAACACCTCTTGACATCCAGAAGAGGAGGCTAATTACATGCAGGTGTGTCAGAGCATACCTGGATGTAGAACACCATATACTGACACAAAACCCAGTTTTTTGACAAGTCTGACCAATATGGCTTGTCACCCAGGGCAGGACCCTTTAAGCATTTTGACATAGGGAATTTGTGAAAACATAAAATATCACAGAAATATTGAAACCTTAAGATTTAAAAAATATGCATCTTTTGGTATATTTGTCATCATTCTTTTGATCAACATAATGATCCAATGAGAATACTAATGTGACAACTGGTACTCTATCTTATACGTAACCTACTTTATGTGATCGATTCACATAAGCAATTCAGATTTTTCATTATCCTTTCAAAAATGTCTTCTCTGCTTTACCAGTACTAAAATGCTCTTGTTCAGAATATTTGTATCAGCAATGTTTTCCATGGCATTTTACCGGGTATCAGAATATTTTTTGATTTCGATATCAGTTCTTGTGCATATTACAATTATATTGTTTACAAACTGAGAAAAAAAAATCGTAAAACCCCCAACTTCAAAAAAATATGTTCAATGTAGAAGCAAAGCTTAGCTTGTGATGGACTGAATTAATCTTTCCCTTTCAGGTACAGTGCTTTATAGACATTTAGGTAGTGCAGCATGTCTACTCTTGTTGCCAAACAGAGTTAAAGCATTAAGTGGGTGTAGACAAATAACCAATGTAATAAATCATCCATGTTTCTATGGTGGATCATCAGAAAGGCTGGACCGACAGGTTGTTTGAAGTTTAGGCACTTTCATTACACACATGTCAACAACATGCGCAAAGTTTAGTGGTCATACAGTAAACTTTGAGGCAAATTTTGTTACACTTCAAGTAGCAAACAAAAAGCCTTTTTTCTCTTCCAAGAAGATTATTTGTCAGCCAGCAATGCAACATACATTTTTAGTGTGTTTTTAATCTTGCAGCGTCTTGCTGTGCCCATGTGTTGAGGGAGAATGGGTGTCGAGTTTAATTAGCAAATTCTTTCAGTGAATGTGGACACCTTGTTGACGCATCCATTCCACATGAGCTATTGCTGATTCCTTTGAATGCAATTTGCATAATTATACCTCATTCAACCCTGTGAAGCGCGTGCCTAAAACACCATGTTGCTCGCGGGAAAACTGCATGAGGGGGAAAATACAACCATATTAATGCTTGTGGCAAGAAAACACTAAATGCTGCAGCTCCTTTCCTCCGTCTGCATTGTATGAGATGTGATGGCCTCGTTGCTTCACATATGGGACCACACACAAACACCCCCTTCCACACGCACACACAGAAATAAGCTCAGTCTTTTCCGTTAAAGGCACACAAATGCAGAAAATCTCACTGCCTGGTTAAGATGACCTACATTTCTTTAATGCTTTGCACTTTCTTTACATATTTATGTTGATCTATTTAAGAAAAAATGCAAAACCTCATTTCAAAAAATCCTCATTTACATGTACAATGTTTGCAAATGATCCACAACGCCAAGTGAGCAATGTCAAGCCTTTCCCAAAGAACAATGAAGCGCAACGCTACGCCAAAGCCGGGCAACCGAAATTGCCCCCGAAAGATGTCCTGTTCATCTTTATTCAACTTTGTCTATGGCTGCTGTGTGAGTTTTCAGGAGACATCTTGAACAGTGTGAAGCAACTCTAAGTCCAAACATAAAGAGGCTAATGAAATATTCACATCCCTTATTGCTTCCAGACTTCACGATATGAGATGTTATAAGTGATGTTTGAGACTTCTAGTGGGCTTTGAAATCCCCTTGTGACATTACAGAGTCTTGTGTAAAGAAAAAAAAGAAAAAGGAACGCACCAAAACAAGTTTGATGGTTGAATTCATCGGTAGAGACTACCCTCAGAACAAAAAGACATGATGTTGCCTTAGGGATTCAAGGCCATCTGAGATTTCGCAGCTTGTATTTAAAAGCATGTTTTGTTGTTATGTGTTTCAGCAGCCAGTAATAGGCTATGAAACTACTGACAACCAACCGCTCCGCTAACAATATAATACAAAATATTATTCCCTAAGTGAATAAAACGGACGAACTTCAAAGAGTTGCTAAGAATATGTTTGGGCTCAAATAACGTCGCTGCAGAAGTTGTTTTTACAATTTTTAGATAGTGGTTAATACCTTGAAAGGTGTCTCACATCAGCACTTATAATAAGACAGTAACACCCAACAAGGTCAATGTATGAAGACACTGTTAGCAGACAAAAATGCAGATAAATAAAAAGGGGCTGGAACATTACTAGATTTTTTATCTTATAAGCTTATTGTTTTTCTTCTCATAATTATAATGCTTTCCTCACATATTACAATTCCTGTAAAGAACATGAATTACTCCCTGAAATATTCCTTCATTAAAAAAAGTCTAACGATTTATTTTTATTTTATGTAAAACTACCAAGGAGGAAAATATTTTTTAAAGAATTTTCTAAAGCTTTTCAGCAAAAATCATGTCAAATATTGGAAAAATTATGCAACTAAAGCGATTTTTATTAATACCCTAACTTTGTGTCAAGGACAATGTTTTTATATGGTCTTGGAAAACTTAGGAAAGGTATAAATGGAATGAGAAAAGTAAAAATGACATAACATCATTTTTAAATGTCTCTGTTTTTGTGAAAGTTTGGAGTCACCAAAACCAAGCAAGATTTTTTCCGAGAACTCGAAAGTGTTTGTCCGTCCTTGGGATAGCTGAGATGTAGTGCGTAGATTAGGCAGAAGATTACCACAAAGGCATCAGCAAGCCTGGGGAGATTGACGACCACATCACCCTCGAAGGAAGACAAGAGACTCTTGCTGGATGGTTTTGAAGTGGGCCTGTGCCATCATCACTGACGGTTGTAAGGAGGACCACTGCATCCCCAGGATGGTTCATCTGGCTCATCTTTAACATCCTTAAAAATTGAAAGGGATATCATTTACTTATTACATTTACAGAAACTGGCTGTGGCAATTTTGATTACAGTTGGACGTCACATAGATAAGAATAATACACAAGTCTGAAAAACTCCTGTTCATTCTGCTGTGCTGTACTGTCGTTACTGAGAAAGTTAGATGACTTTTATGTATTCCACAGGCTAATGACACCCAACTTGATTTTCTTTGCGATTTATTTTTTTGATGACTTAATGGGCTCAAAATTTCAATTCACACTTAGAAACCTTGCCAGAAATTTGTAGTTGAAACACTGGTACATATAGTCATTCCAGTGGCTTGAAAATAGAAGGAAAATATGAATTGGTTACTTACCACACATGCTCTGAAAAACCCAGAGACTTCCTCACGTAGATACACAGGAAGGGCATGAAGAACAGTGGTACACCATGTGAGGACATTATGTAATTCCAAAAAGGATTAAAATAGTGACAATAGTGACAAGTTTACTGATCAAACCCAATGCCAAACAGTCCCAAGTAATTATAAATGAATTAATTACCAATATCTGCACATAAACACATTAATAACCAGCTGCCTGGTGCAATTGTGGAATTCAAAAGTTTATATGAAGCATCAAATTCCCAACATTACATTAAGACTGTACCTGTGAAATGTATAATTACCTGTGTATCATGAACTTTGAACATTTCTGCATAAGCATCTGCAGTCTTTCCCGTTTTGGAAGCTTTCTGTCTAAATAATGTCAGACAATGAGTGAGGCGATCAAGCTCAGTTAGTTCGGTTAGTTGGTTATCCGTTGCATGTACCTGCATTGAGGAAAGGACATTAACAGCAAATATTTATTAAAAGATGAATGAAATTAGGCAATACTACACACACTGTGGCAGGCAGTAACAAATATAAACAGAAAAAATAAAAAATTAACCTAAAACTTTTTGATGTTGGGGTGTGAAGGTTCATTCACAGGTTTTTTCCAACTTCCTTTCCCAGCATTTACAACAACCTCCTGACATCAAGCCCTCCTCATCTTGGTGGTGTAATTGCCCATTTTAAACTTGATGTTGTTCTTCCAACCTTTCCATCCATTCTCAGATCGAACTTCTTTTGTCTGAAATGTGCAAATGCAATCATCATGAAGGCATGGCGGAGGGCTTATTTAAAAAAAAGTGGCTGTGCTGCAGTCTGCGATTGTTTAGATAAATGTTCTAGTGGTAAAAGCTGTACACACCTTACAGTGCCAAGTCATACTTGTTCCAACAATCTGAAAACACACAAATAATATTGTATTACAGGACATGTCTCATGATTTCAAACGATCATACCCATCATACTAATGGTCTACAACAATATACACACAGATCAAAACAAAGTAGATGTTCAGTATGTCTGTTAGACTATTCAAAGCATTTTATTTCACAAATAAGTCAAAGTTGGGTACAGTTAGGCTCGTAGCCCCCATACATTTTATCATAGTGATAAATAAACAAAATAATATGTATTTTTTTATTTTATTTAAACAGCTAATTTAATTTGCAGAGAGTTGTTTTTTACTTAGCCCAATGAACAACGCCTGCAGTTAGCTTCTGCTTTCCCTCACAACACTGACACAGCTCCAGCACAGATTTCTAGTTTTACCTAACTATTCATCAGTACTTGGTATCAGTCAGTTTTCTTTAAAAATACATCAGCCTGCCCATGTTTCCTAAATAGCTAGCTGGAAGAACGACTTTGCCTGCTAGCTTGCTAACCTAACGGTTAACCGTTTAAAATTTCAAACGGGCCTCACTTTGTCCGTCTTAAAAACACAGTGAACCTCCAGAAACAAACATTCATGCAAGTAAACTACTTACATTCACAACTGGGACACGCAAGGTAGAGCAGAGCTGAGTGTTACCCTTTGCTAGTGTCTCCCGCTCTTTTCCTCGGTCCGCTCCAGTCTTTCTGCCTGAAGGGGAAGTGCACGCAAATACTACAAAATAAAACATATTTTTTAATTTAAAAGTAATTTATTAACCAGCCAAAATTTTAGCATGCAAACTATTAAAAATGAAATAAAAAAAATAAATAAATAAACTTAAACAAACGTGTGTGTGTGTGTGTGTGTGTGTGTGTGTGTGTGTGTGTGTGTGTGTGTGTGTGTGTGTGTGTGTGTGTGTGTGTGTGTGTGTGTGTGTGTGTGTGTGTGTGTGTGTGTGTGTGTGTGTGTGT